>JAVYIG010011781.1:0-58138 GCA_035222895.1 Strongylocentrotus droebachiensis | reverse complement strand
ACCTGTATACCATTAATTCATATGGATATATTATTATTTTTCTCTTCTTTTTCGATTTACAAAGAAACTATGAAAATATGATGATGCGGCGTCCGGACCGCTTTCGCACCCAAGTAAGCTGGAGCCGTCATCAACAATCCGAAGCGTCCCCGGATTCGAGCGATGAGGAGGAGGAGTCGAGGGGTGCCCACTCGCCCCCTTTCACGGACGATGACTCCGGTAGCGAGGGGGAGTTGGAAAGCCCGCAGCTGGAATTCGAGCCTGAATTGACCGGCGGCATGGCAAATTTTAGAAATCTAGCTAGGAGAGCCCGTGGTAACTCACTGCTAAAGGTATTTATTTATTTATTTCGTTTTATTTCAACAGGGTAGCCCCATCAGTAGTTAAAATACTGTTATTCTTGGGGGACCTGCATAACATAAAATACATATTGTGGAGTAACCGGGCTCTGCCGGGGTAGCGTTCTGCATTAATTGCAGTCTCTCAAAACCTGGGTCCACGCTCTCGACAATCATTCATCAACTATCTCTCAGTGGGCTCTCACAAAAGTATATCGTATAAGAAAAACGTGGACTAGCTCTCATTCGCTTACTCCCGCAATCACTGAACGTCTGACAGGACTAAAGAAACAACACTTGCACAGTATCTGCAATTCAAGTAACTTTACTTGTTCCTGGTAACGAACGGACCTGTCGCGCAACGACAGGTCAACGCTGACTGACTGACATCTCACGATGAACATGTATATATTTCACAATTAACTATAACGCCCTCTACGTCTTACGAAATTACTGGGCTAGTTATGCTACAATATAAAGACATACATATACATGAAAACATCATCACATGGTGAGTAGTAAACATACCAGAAAGAATACAGATTAAATCTCAAATGCAAATTTAAACTCAGCAAGTAAACAAAAAAAATCCAATGGACTAGCTCAGACGTTGTGTGTCCAGGCGGGGTTGTGTATCTATACAGTTGATTTTAAACAATAATTTAAATTCAAATCAATTTCCACAGACTCATAAAAAGACAATATAATTACAATCAAGTATAAATTAAAGGCAATAAAACAAAAGATGAACCTGCAGATCGAGGGGGTGATAAACCACCAAGGCTTATCAGGGATCATCCCCTGCTTAAAACTAAAATATTAGAATACAATTTTTTTTTTTTTAATTATGCAATAAACACTTACAAAAAAATATATGTATTACAAGCGAATCACCTATGAGAGGGGTTGTGTTAGTGGTACCAATAAATACAATATTTAGAGGAAATGAATGATAAGAAAAGAAAAAATAGTGAGAAATACCAAACATATGTACATACTATGTCTTAAAAGTTGTGATAAGCAACTGACAATATCTTTAGGAAGAAGACTCCATATAGTGAAAGTCCACTAAAACAAATGGAGAAATTATGTTTTTAACAGAGATCAAATGATACTTATTTTTTCATATTATTTTTCATATCATATTTTTCAAGTTTTCATGTAATATTTCATGAATCTTTAAAGATTTATGTTAGACATTATTATAAATGAGAAATAAGATAGTGCTTTTTTAATGCATACTTTTCGGTCAATCCGAAGGACAAAATTATTTTTGTTAAGCATCCAGCCCCCTTTCCCCATGTTCATATATACGGTAAAGCAACTTCCTTTTTTGGTTCAATTTAGAATGGTGATATTGAAATTATTGTCAAGCGCACTGTACGCAGAAATGGGTATATACCAATGTCAGTTGGTAGGTGAATTGCCGTTTGGGCTACAACCAGTTTGTCTACTACTCAATTACTCTTCTCCAATATGGTTTACACCCAGCCTGTCTACTATCCACATGGTATATAATTATCATTTTGTCCAATAACCATTTGGGCTATTAAAAATAGCCTTCTTTTACTTCTACCGTTTTCTGGTACAGTATGGCTTTAATTGTAATTTTCATTTGAATCAATATGAAATTCCCCTTCTGCTGTATCATTTACGCAATCACAGCTGGTGAACTCCAAGCAGCCCGACATAGGGCAAGCCAATAAACTCCTCTCCGACTTCACCCCAGAGCAAATCTCTAAGGAGATCGCTACCAAGGATGGGCGGGGCAACAGTGTCATCCACTACGCTTGCATGAAGACACTGGTACCGTGGGTAGAAATGCTGATACAACATGGGGCAGGTATGATTTTAACGCCTGGTGCTTTGGGAGACTGTTGGAACAAACACGTTTATTGCTGTTTGGTCTACAACCAGTATGACTATATAACTAATTGATCTATTCCCTTATGCCCTACACCCTGCCCGTCTACTCTCCACGTAATCTGATAATCATTTTGTTTAATAATAATAATAATAGTTTGTTCTTTTATAGCGCATTTTCAGGACCGCAGGCCTTCATGCGCTTTACAGAAAGATATTATTACCCCGGTCATTGGATTCAGGCTTGCAATAGCGCACAATGTATGCACAATCTCCACTTCCTGGGGAGCATTCCAGCCAGGCGTCATTTTTACAAGCGCTACTTATCATTCGGTCTGTTGCTCATTTAGTCTAATTTCCAGTTTGTCTTTGCGTATTTACTGAGCACTATGTTATAAGATATAGAGATATGAAGCATGTTACACTTTACTTCATCATAAGAAACCACAGCAATTTGCCACATCCTATCTGAATGATGATGTGAAATTTACTGACAGTACCTCTCCACACAAAAAAGTCCCTGTTTTACAAATAAAAACTTTCAATGTCACGCATCAACGGCATAGGCCTGTCCATATGAGCATAGTGACCTAGAAATACTGCAGTAGTACCGTAGTAAATACGAAAGAAAAAGAAGTACCGCAGTGGTACGGTAGTACCGCTGTATAAATGCCAAAGTAGTACTGCAGTACAATTACTGCACGCAGTGGTACATGCAGTACAATTACCACGGTAGTACTACAGTACAATTCTGGTTTATTATCCAAGTACCGCAGTAGTATACGGCAGTACTTGTACTGGGGCACTACCGCAGTACAAACTGCAAAAAGCGACCAACTTACCAGATTAAATGTACTATGGGTACTGCAGTACTTTTTAACAAGGGTGATCATGTGACCCAGTCTTGGAGATCAACATGCAGTTTTACCACAATGCGGTCGTAGGATTCAGCCAACAATTAACCCAATCCTCAACATGACGCATGTGCAGAAGGTCTCATGAAGTTTCATGTTGTAGATCACGTCAATCATGAAAATCGCAAGTTTTCTATCCACCCTATCACAACACCTCTACCTATTAACTCTTTCTTTTTCTTAATCAATATTTTAGATCTTGATGTTAGGGGGGCAGGAGGAAAGAGGCCCATTCACTTTGCAGTCAGAGACAAAGTCAGGGTCGAAGGTCAGGTGAGTTTAATCTTATTGGTCCATATTCTACTATAAATATGTCATTATAATGTGTTGAATAATTACTGTTTTGTTATTCTTTAAAGGAAATGTGTTAATTCAATTCAATTCAATGCAATTCAGTTTGAATAGACCCTGGGTCTAGAACCTCAGATTGAGCAGAGGGAAACTTAGACACCAGATTAATTTCCTTTCTTGAATCTGTTTTTGAACAAAAGCTATATGGCCAGTGTAGGGTTTAAATTTGAGTAGAATTTGAATACAGGGCAATTTGTTTTCCATGGGGAATATCTTTTTGTATGTTTTGCAGAGTTGATACAAAGTATGAAAAAATTGTTGATGTATTCATCTCACAGTCAGGAACAAATTTGGTTTAAAAGTGAAGATAATTTGAGGATTAAATCTTATTTCATTTGCTGTGCTCTTCTTCTTCTCCTTCGCTATAAGTACAGGCCACCGCCGGGTGTATTCTCGTACTGATGTAGATGCTGTGCAGGTGTAAATATACATGTAGTGTCTCAATAAAAGGTCTACAATGAACTATATATGTGCAGTTAAAAAGACATCCGTAGCTTAACGGAGCTGGATCTTGAGTACCTCTCTCTTAAAGCTTAGCAGAGAGGTACAGGTGATGGCGGCCTGCAGTAGTGAGTTCCAGAGCCTGGTGGCATCTGGAAAGAAGCTCCTTTGAAGAACTTGTGTCCAAGCATATGGCGCTTGGAATTTCTGGTCATGGCCTCTTAGCAAAGCAGGTAGTGATGGAGTCAGAACTGTCTGGGGGATGGATATTAGCGAGTTCTTGATACAGAACATCATCGCTTCCTTCGCCTTTGCTGACTTTATACAAACAGTACTCTACATTGATTTCATATCATGGTTCAGAGCTTCAGATTTTCAGAATTCTTTGTTATGCATAATGGTATGATTATGGTTTACATTTATTTGTAATTGTTTTGTTTTCTTTACACCAGGCTCAGGATAAAGCTAAGCTGGTCAAACTCTTGGTAGCCAAGAATATAAAGGTCAACATGAAGGATAATCAAGGTCAAACACCATTATTGCTTGCCTGTAAGTTTGAGGGACAGAAGATCATGATTAAAGCCCTTCTCTCACATCCAGATGTCAGAATTGATGTAAGTATCGCTGAAGATTATTCTGTACAGAGGTGAAAAAAAAGCCCCTGTCCTCTATTTTCCACTGCCGCTCCTACCACCCCCATAAAGAGAGATATAGAGAGAGAACTATAGTAAGCTTGTCAGTTTGATGGACAGAAGATTGTGATCTGAGCATGGTTTGTGGTTTGAGTAGTGCCGCGGCACTATATGTCCTTTGGCAAGACATTAATCAACATTTGCCACTCTCCACCCAAGTTTTAAATGGGAATATTAATGTGGTTCGATTGGCACGTGTCGCTTGCAAAATGGCGCCTGGCCGGAATACTCCACGGGGAGCGGAATGTGTGTTCTATCATGTGGGGATAAGCCATTGAATCCAGTGACCTAGGTCATAAGGATTATAGAGTAAAGCCCTTGGAACTGTTATATTTAAGCTCTATATATATATACAATCGTGACTATTGTTTTTTTATGCACTTGTTTTACAATTTTTATCTTTGGCCTTTCAGCAACCGTTGAGGTTTGGCAGAGTTAATTCAACGCTTCTCCCCATTTTATGCCACAATGGTCAGTTTGAGGCTGCCATCCTGCTCCTAGAACATGGAGCTAACCCCCTTGCCGTCAACGCTGCGAAGAACACGCCTTTCTACATCATCCTGAAGAAGGGCAACGTGAAGTATGCTCTACGATTCCTGTCAACTTGCCAGCGTAGAGGATGCGACATGCAGAAGGTGAGAGTCTCTCTCTTCCAGGAAGATTGTGTCTTGAAGGAATTGGGTCATCAGTTTCCATTTGCACAAGGCCATATTTTTATCTGACACAAGACTTAGTGGAAATACCATTAATGGATGTACAAGTCTTCACACGGCAAACCTGTAGGCCTATCAATAAATACCCTCTTGGAGAGTCTTCTTTGGAGGGAAAAGATAGATAATGACTTTCACATATGGGGGAATGCAAGGCAATTCATAAGTCCTGCAGGGGGGTGTTTCACAAAGATCCTAAGTTGAACTTATCTCTAAGTTGAACTTAAATATTATGGAGAGCTATTTGTAGCCTTAAGATAAACTATATTCAAAAGCAAAAATTCAAGAACTTTTGACTTTTAATCAATTCCACATCAAGAACATGAAATCTCCTTGATAAAAGAAAATATGAATAATTTGAATTAAACATTTTATGCCTTTTAAAATAAGTTTTACAAAATATTTTCAAAGATGCTAATGGCTTTCCATAATTTTTAAGTCCAACTTAGAGATAAGTTCAACTTAGGATCTTTGTGAAACACCCCCCTGGTCATGAAACTGTAAGCTAAGCCTGGTGATTGACATCATCTGCTATTGGGTAAAAATCTGAATGGTGTCTAATTCCCCATTCAGTTAAATGAGTTTAAAGATTTGATTCAGTTGCCTTTTCAACTCACCCAGACACAAATTGAATGTTTCCAAGATTACACATGAATAGTCAAATAGGATTATGAAAGAGTTTCATCCGGATGGTTGTTATAATGATTTGAAAGTTCTTGAATCACATATCCAAAATGAAAGAATACCTGTAACATTCACCTGAGCTGGCGGCTTTCTTCAGTCCGACGATTCGGGTCTGAGGATGACAGCTGAGCTCTAGACATCATGTTAACATGTCAAACTTTCAAATGGGATGTTTTCCTGTGTTTTATCATTGCAGATATTGTTAGCTCAGAACATATATCAGAAGACCGTCCTTCATGAGGCCATCAAGACCGGTAGCCAGATGCTGGTCAGGTGCTGTATGTTATGTGGTGAGTCAAGGAGAATTCTTGCTAAATAGACCGGTTTACTAACATATTCAAATTATTGAAAGTTTCTTTCCTGGGGACGTAGTGACGAGTTATTCCATTAACCTGTTATTAATGAATGAACTACAAGACTTGTTGCTATGTCAGGAAAGCCTCAGGCCAGGAATAATACACGTAGAGTCCCTTGAGCCAGTAAGCAGATAAGTGAAAGTACTTTTTGCCCCCTCCAAAAAATCATCTTTTCTGATTTGTTGTAATATTAATTCCTCTCTGTTTGTAATTAATGTAAGCTTTGTATGATATTGTTCTCTCTCTTTGTTTGTTTATAAGTATTTCCCATTGATGCGCTTTGTATCTAATGAAAAGGCGCTTTATAAATTTAATATTAATCTCACGATCATCAGTTCGTCCAGTGGATCAAAATGAGGGTGATCCCTCCAACTACCTTCTCAAGATCAAATCCAGGTTCAGTTCCAACATCATGCATACGGCATGCAAGCACGGACATCTCGACATTGTCCACATGCTACATGATCTCTGCCCGATGCTACTGGATGCCAGGAACGCCAAGGGGCTGACCCCCCTGCACTACGCCTGCAGGGGCAACTATGCTGAAGTTGCTGAAGAGCTGTGTATCATGTTGCAAAGGTAATGTTCACACTAACGTCTTATACCAGCCTAAGGGCGCTGCCTTGCATGGAATGTAGAAAAGAATATCTGTTAACTCATAGCCTGCCATAAGGCTGCTTGCACGCTATTGTTACTCTGCTTCTTGCATGCTAGCACGCATTCGTAATAGCAGTTATTGTTCATGCCCATTGGACTGTGCCTAGTGTTTTGCACGCGCTATTGTTAGTACCATCGCGTTAATCCGATTATCTCGTTATAAATATGGCACTGGGGGGATTAGCCCTGTGGCAGGATGAGAGTTAATGCCTATACATGCACAAGTACATATTCCATATAGATGGGGTTCTCAAACCTTATCTTTGACGGTGCGGATGTACATGATTTCCATGAAAGCTAAAGGGTCCCAAACATGGGATGTCATTTGCACGAAAATTCTTCCGGTCATTCGTATATGGTACGTCCAATTAAGTAAAAACAAATAACGTTAATATCAGTTGCTAGAAAGTCGGACATGACTCAAACAATTGTTCAGACTCGTAATTGTATAATAAAAAAAGAGGCTTGATTAGGTCTAGGGGAACTGTTACAGTTAAAAAATGAAATAAAATAAAGCAGATCGAGCCCCTAGGGTGGTCCAGACTTTGAGAAGCCCTTGAATACAGCCTTATGCCATTTGCACGAAAATTCTGGCGCTGCTCGGTGGTTGCCGGGCTCACGATCAATTGGGCAAAAAGAATTTCCATTTTCGGTTTAATAAAATTTGGAGTGAACTTTAAATGATTATTATTATTATTATTATTATGCTTTACCACAATTCTTTCATTTCCAATTCTATACATTTTTAGTCATGACATTGATTTGAGGCTGAATTTGAACGATGAAATTCATGGATCCCCATCATTGCTCAAGTTTACTGCTTCAACGGGATCGAGCGATTGCCTGGTCGTTCTTCTCAGACATGCCAACCCAGATTTGTCCATCATGGTTAAGCTTATCAAATGGATCTCAGTTGAGAAAAATCTGTCCTTGGTCCTCCAGGTTGGTTTAATAATAATAATACTAATGGAGTGGAAATTAATGATGCGCTCATGGTTTCATAAATCTGAGATCTGATGAAGCGCTAAAACCATTTCTGAACTTTTCATATTTTTCTATGTTTGTAAGCTATTCCGACAAGTTGTTCCATGAAACAGTGGCTGCATATGAAAATGACCATTCCCCATATGATTTTGTGACGATTTGTCAGACATGAAATATACTGGGTCAAATCAATTTTTCACATACTCAAAAAGTTATAAAACTTGGTTGGGGTATGAATGATTAAGTTGTTAAACTGTAAGTGCATTCTTTAAGGTTTCTTTATGTCTTTCCTTTTTTGTTGAATTATTAGGAGTTGTTGAATAGCTTTGATGACATCAGTACCGGCTGTGAATCCATGGAGATTGAGAAGATCATACTGCTCTGTGCAGCCAAGGGACAAACAGAGTAAGATGGCTTACTTTGAATCATCGCGTCGGGTCGGGTGGTCGTGTTACACCCCCATGGCGTGTAGGGATGGTTACTGTAAATAACTGGAAATAATCAAAGATGAGGAGAAACAAGTCAGTTGGTGTACTCAGTGCTCACTCAAAATGTAGAATGACACATTTATTATCTCCATAATAAATATCAACGAATAACAGAAATCATCATACAATAGCAATATTGTAAGAACAAACCTTCTAGAATTATAATGTTTTCCGTCTTCTTATCCTAATGGATACATATCCATAACAATTAATATCAAACGTCTTGTACATCACACTTCTTAACAATTTCATCCTTAAGCATGTTCCTTTGAAATTGCTAAATACTACCTGTGAATGTATTCTATACGCTAACCAATTACAATATATATTATATACAAACCCGAGAACTAACCCGGATCATGTTTATACTAAAGATACTATGTTCATATAAACCATGACTTTTCCTTTAACTATCCTTATGCTCTCATGAACATACTATTCATAAAGAAGTCCTACTATTATTATAAAACGGTATCCAAGTAAACTCCCTTAAATAATCAAGGATTATTTAATACAAGTTCTATTATACCATCCAATAAAACTAACAATTAACTATAAGAAATAAACTTAAAGTGTAGTTTAACAAACTACTAAACTGAATCTCAAAAGTAGTAATGACACTTTAAATCATCACATCAAAATGACTACTCTAATAACAAACAACTAATGACTACTCTAATAACAAACTATACAAGTTTACCAAACTGGAACAAAGATATTCTATTCACTACAAATATTGAGAAAACATAAAGAGAACTATGTAAAACTCTCTAAAGTATTATAAAACAAAGCAGTCTTTTAAAACTATCTTCATGGGAGGAAGCTTGATCCAATAATCATATAAATCAACTTGCACAAGCTCAACTACCAGTCTTCCTAGTTAGTCTACTTTCCAGGCACTCTGAATCACTATTCTAAACTCAAGTCCTATTAATACAAGAAAGACTATGTACAATACAACATAATATGCTAAATGGGTCTGATCTATTAGACTACCCTATGTCAATATTCTAGGTAGGTCCATGGTGGACAGACCACAGATTCCTCTATCTACAGCTCTTATCATTCACTCTCATCTTAGGTCCAGTCTCCTCACTTTCTGGAGTTCGGAGTTGCTAAACCCTTTCACATCGAAGTCTTAATCTACTTATTTATATAATAATATATATATATATATATACATGATTCAAAGGTTCAAGTACCAAAACTGATCATGTTTAAAAGTAATACAATAAAGTTATAGATACAGTAAATATCCAATAGAAAGCCAAACAGACAGTTACTTACTCTGTTCGAAAGCTAAAACGGTGCACCATGCTATAATAAAGCATTACAATACTCTTGCTTTATAATAACCAACTAAACTGCTAAATACTATGGATGGAATACCAGTAAAATGTATTACTTTAGCATGAATACATAAAATATACAATATACATGTATACATACTAATATCAAAATACATAGATAGAAATGATATTGTCTTACCTGGAAATAATCAAAGATGAGGAGAAACAAGTCAGTTGGTGTACTCAGTGCTCACTCAAAATGTAGAATGACACATGTTGTACACTATTCATGCTGACCGATCCCTGCTCAAGTCTTAATCTCCAAGTTCGTCCATTTATGCTGGTAGGGTAATGTTTACTAAACTGGGGGATTAATCCTTAGTCTGTAATTCTGAGGGTAGAGTTTCTTTGTGCTCACTGGACATAGCAAACTCATATAAACTTACTAAACAATACAAAGTTAGGAACAAAGGGGTGGGCATTTACTAACTAAAGTGGAGTGGGCATTTATTAGTGAGTCATCAAACATCAAAGAGTATTATCTCTATAGGGGTATAACACAGCACAGAGTATATCTCTATAGGGGTATAACACCTTCCCCCACCAAAAAAAATAAATGTCCACTTGACACTCAAACAATGTCATAACTGTAAGGGAAAGAAACAAAAAAAATCCCAATGTTTAAACCAAGAAAATATACCACTGATTCCTTCAAACCGTTACATCGATGTAACCTAGTCATTATAGTCATGCTATATAAATCTATCAATAAAGTAAGTAAGTCAGGGTGTTAACGGTCCCAACTTGAATCCATAGATCCTTAATACTATTCAATAGAAAGAGAATATATCCCTAATAACATATCAACTATGACAACATTAATGAGTCATACCCTTTGAGAAACCCTCTAGTACAACATAAGTACTAATTTGTCAAATGCTGCAAAAAGTTATCTCCTATCTAGTTACACTGCACAGTGTACTTCTTGTAGACTCATTAAAGTTTCTGTTTTGGAATCTCAACATCTATACGTATATTAACTTACATCTCAACTTTTCAGTTATACATCACAAACTTTTCTGTACATTTAATTTTCAACCTCCTACCGGTGACGTAGCCTCTTAGCTATTCTTATGCTTTCAGTCATCGCTTTCGTCCATGCAGCGAGTACAATCTCTTTGTCGTCCTCGACCTCGTACGATGTCCTCACTTAGCATCTCATGACCTTCAGCATCCACCGGTCTTAAGTTCTGCGTTGATTGAAATTAAATGTTCTTAAAGCTGATATTCTCTAATACAAACCCGCAGGTGAGCGCAGATCTGTCGTCCAGGTAGCTCCTTGCATCCCAAGTGGCGACTCCCTCGGTAATGGCTGGAAGCGTCCATGTGGCTGCATTGCTGGTCTCATCAACTGTGGTGTTGGCCCGAGTGGTTGCGATACTGGTCCCATCATCCACGGTGTTGGTCCAAGTGACTGCGATGCTGGTCCCACTGGCTGCTGCACTTCTGGGATTGGTAGTGGTGGTTGGCGTGGTACCTGGCCAGAGCTTTGGTTAAACAATTGATACTGAGAAAACATATCATGTAGGGGAGGATAAGGCATAGATAAGGTCTGGGGTATGAAAGGAGCAACGTGAGACTTATTATTAGGAAGAGGGGAGACAAACTGATGCTGGTCGGTCAGTGTAGCTGGAATATGCATCAGGTTTGGTTGGATTGGTTGTAGGGTAGGGTCTCCTAAACTATCATAGGTGAGCCTTGAAGGAGGGTGACGTTGTCTCGGAGGTAGAGCTGGGTCGTGTTGCTGATGTAATGAGGGAGAGCTGTCTGCTTGGACTACAGGGTGCACAACTGATGGTGACGCTGAGCCAATATTTCTCTCTCTTTGTCCCTCATCAGTCACTTGTGGGGGTTGGAGTATCTGTTGGGCCATTTCTGCTAGGGTAGAATTATCTAAAGGAAGTTCTTCATCTGATGTAGAGATATCAACCGAAGCATCACTTTCAGTTAGCTGGTCTTGAAAACCTGCTAGTCTTGTCCCTACCAGATAATACCTTTCTTCATCTGAAGATTCAGTTGAAGACCATGACATGTGGGTGGGCAGGGGTTTACTGGATCTGGTTCGTCGCCGAGGAGGGGCCTTCACTTCACTGTTACCCGTGGGATGATCTCCATCAGGAGCTAGAAAACCTGCACATGGCAGCAGCATGTTGCGATGGAGAACTCTTGAAGGACCAGATCCATCCTCGTGCATGACTTGATAGACAGGCAAGTCGTCTCCTACTCTCTTGAGTACCCTGTACACATCTGGTTCCCAATATGACTGGAGCTTGTTTGGTCCTGGAACACGCTTATGATTACGAACCAGGACTCGATCACCTTTGTCCAGCGGAAGACTTGGCCTTTTTCCGTCTTTTCTTCCCCTGGAGGTGCTCTTCTCCGCATTCCTTCGGGCTAACGTGTATGCTTCTTGCATGGCATCCTTCCATCTGCTGCAGAAATCCGCATGAGTAACCTTGCCGTCCTCCTTTTCTTCAGCAAGATTGAAAACCAGGTCAATTGGAAGCCTTGGTTCCCGCCCATACATCAGGAAGAATGGAGAAAATCCAGTTGCTTCTGATTTTGTACAGTTGTACGCATGTACAACCTTGGGGAGATGGTCTTTCCAATTGGCCTTTTCTGTGGACGTAAGGGTGCGTAGCATTGACAACAGGGTCCGATTGAATCGTTCCACCTGTCCATTTCCTTCTGGGTGATAAGGGGTAGTCCTGGAATGCTTGATGTTGGCTAGCATTTCCAGTCGACGGAACAGGCGATTTTCAAATTCACCACCCTGGTCGTGATGGATACGTTGAGGAAAACCAAACTGCAAGATGAAGTTATTGAATATCTTATCTGCAACAGTTTTTGCCGTCTTATCTCTGGTGGGATATGCCTGGGCTAGCTTTGTGAAGTGATCCATGACGACCAGGATGTACTCGTAACCACCCTTGGATTTCTCCAGATGAAGGAAGTCAATGGATACGAGTTCTAGTGGCTGAGTACTGGTTATGCTTGTCATAGGTGCCCTGATCTGTCTGGCTGGTTTCTTATCCTTAAGACAACTGCAGCTCGATGTAATAAACCTGGTTATGTCACCTTCCATTCCTGGCCAGTAGAATCGTTGTCTCGCCAACTGCGTGACTCTCTCTGGTCCAAGGTGGCCCATGTTGACATGAAGTTCTTGGTACACCAGCTGCCTATATTTACCAGGAAGAACCAGTTGATTGCGGTTTGCAGTCTTTCGACGCAGGATGCCATGATCATCAACCACTAGTCTATTCCATTCATGAAGTAGCTTCCTGACCTCTTTGGGCATTTTCTTCCTTTCAGGGGGAGACAATTGCTTTCCACGTTGCTTGAGGTCCAGGACAACAGAGATAGTGGGATCATTCTTCTGAGTGGCTCGTAGTTCTTCCGTTGTTAGTTGGGGCAGTCCTGTTGAAATGTGAATATTTGATACTTGAGCAGGGATAGCTTCTGAGCCTGGGAGAGCCAGGTTCCAAGGTACATCCTCATTCACCTGAATCCCATGATGTACTGCCTGTATCACTGGTCTGGTGATTTCCTCCGAGTACCCCGGCATGGCTGGAAGAGTGAGGGGTTCTCGCGATAAGGTATCAGCATCTCCGTTACTCTTTCCTGGACGATACTTGATGCTGAAATGAAAATCAGCCAGCTCACCAACCCACCTCATTCCTGTGGCGTTCAGTTTCGCAGACGTCAACACATATGTTAGTGGGTTGTTGTCTGTGTATACGACGAAGGGAGGAGAGTAGTACAAATAGTCGCGGAACCTTTCACAGATCGCCCATTTCAATGCCAGGAACTCCAGTTTTCCGGAATGTAGATGGTAGTTCTTCTCTGCGGGGGTGAGGGAACGAGAAGCGTATGCTATTACCCTCAACTTGCCGTCCTGCTTCTGGTATAGCACCGCTCCAAGTCCTTCATGGGAGGCATCTGTATGCACTACAAAAGGCTTTTCGAAGTCTGGGTAGGCCATGATGGGAGCTACGAGAAGACTGTCTATCAGAGATGAAAGGGCTGATTTGTGACACTCTTTCCACTCAATGGGTGTACTGGAAGGAAGGGAGTTAGATTTCTGTTTTGTGGATCTCTTCTTTACAGGCGTGGGTTGAGACTGATTCACTGACAAGAATTGGTACAGACATGCAGCTCTTCGGGAGAAGTTAGGAATGTATCTGCGATAGTATCCCACCAATCCAAGCAACTTGCGAAGGTCTCCTACGGTAGCTGGTGTCTTCTCCTTTAGCATACGAACTGCTTCGGTATCGTTTGGGTCAGCCTGATGTCCGTCTTTGGACACAATCCGTCCTAGATATTTTACCTGACTCTGAAAGAACTTGCATTTGGCTGGCTTTAGTTTAATGCCTTTCTTCTTCAGTCGATGCAATACCTTCTGTAGGTGGGCGACATGTTCGTCAAATGTGGTGCTGTATACCAGAATGTCGTCGAGGTATACTGTGCATATCTCTCCACTAAGATCATCCAGACAATTTTCCATGCAACGCTGGAAAACAGCAGGGGCATTGGTTAGGCCAAACGGGATGCGGTTCCACTCATAAAGGCCCCATGGGGTGATGAAGGCTGTGAGGGGTTTACTGCTTTCCGCCATGAACCCCTGGTGGTATGCCTTCCCCTGATCTAGTGTTGTAAACCATGCATTTCCACCCAGGCTGTCCAGCACTTCTTGGATGCGGGGAATCGGTTGTCTGTCTGGTATTGTCTTCTGATTGAGTTGGCGATAGTCGATACATAGCCTCAACGTCCCATCCTTCTTCCTGACGCATACAACAGGTGAAGAATATGGAGAACTGGATTTTCTGATCCATCCCTTCTCCAGCAGATTTGCCACATAATCTTTCACCTCTCTGTACAATGGTCGGGGTACGGCCATGTAAGTCCTTTGAACAGGCGTTGGGTCATTGAGACTGATGTTCATCTGCAGATCTGAAATAGATCCGATATCTTCATCTCCCATGCAGAAAACATCACGCTCTGCATCTAACACACCCAGGAGTTTCTCTTGTTGTTGTGTCGAAAGATGTCTCACATCAAAGTTGTCACGAAAGGATTGGGTAGGTGGGTCAGTAGTTACTTGATTCACTCTGGTGTTATGAGTCTCATCAGTCGGGATGTGATGGTGCACAGATGAAATTCCATGCAGGTGCCCCAGGACTGTCTTCTTCGGAATCACAATAGGATGAGATGAAGCGTTTGTGACCAGGACTTGCACTCTGCATGAACTTCCACGATTCACCTCCACTAGGAATGGGTCGATGCCCAGGCCAGCGTCAAACAATGAGTTCTCCTCATCAGGCTCGAATAGGCAACGAGTCTTCTCTGGAGCACTGGTATGCGTCCTACATGCAACCCTCATACTCTTGCCAGGTGGTAGCACTGTTACCTGGTTTACTCTGACCATCGGGTAGACATCGATTTTGGTGGCTCCGATAATAGAGATGATGCTGCTTACTATCTTAGGGGAACAACTCATTGCCGATGCTAGAGCTTTATGCATCGCATCAGGGGAGGTAGACGGGTTAATGAGCAGGGCTTCAATTACATTAAAGCCAATGATGGCATTCTCGCTGATGGTGTTATCTCCTACTACCAAAAATGGGACTTGAATCTCAGCCTCTCCACTGCCCCCAATCTGCACTGTTAGTTCAACATATCCGCTGAAAGGGAGATCAGTTTTATTTGCAACTGACAATCGTAGATCCTGATCCTGAAGGAGGTTTGAAATGGGCTGGGCCTGTTTTTGAGGGAGTGAGTCTTTGAGCCATGAGTCAGAGATTAGGGAGACTTGGGCACCAGTATCCCACAATGCTTGTGTTGCTTGTCCTTGGATAAAACATTGAAGCATACATTTTTTTCCAATTAATTTTGCTATTTTGTTCTGGGATCGGGTGGGGAAACTTGTCTTGGTGTCTACTTGTGATTGCTGCTTGGGACTTACTGGTTGTCTCCTCGAGGGCACGACCCGTCCCGTAGTGGTGCCCGCTGGTCGTTTCCCGCCGTGCATCCTCTGGCGAGGTGTCCAGCACTCCCGCACTTGTAGCAATGGCGACACTGTCGACCTTCCCCTTTCTTCCTGCATTCGGTGCAGCCCCATTCCAGTGGAGAGCGTTGTCTTGCTGGGCCTTGTCTCTCACGAACAGGAGCTGGACTACTATCTCGGATGGCCGCGATCTCTGCCCTGATCAGAGCCTTGATCTCCTTATGGATGCTGCTCATGTCCATTTTGGCCTCTGATGTTTCTTGTATGATATTGACTTGGGCTGGCGTCCTCCTCTTCTGCTTATTCAGCCGCTCCGTCTCATTATTGGCGGCAAGGTTGATTTTTTCTAAAAGGTCCTCGTCGCTAGCTGCTGAGTCATTCAGGTAAGGCTTCATATCATTTCTTACCCCTTCATTTGTTATGCCGGTCAAGGCAGAGTGCCTGAACATGTTCTCCACTAGAGAACTATCATACCGAAATGACGACCCGGCCTCCTGTGACACGAACATGATTTTTTGTTTTAGGGCGAGCAGCCTTAATAAGAAATCATGGGGCGACTCCCTCTGACCTTGTGCAGCCCTACTCAAGTCGTGGTACAGCTCCGTTGCCTCTTTTTCTTGGTAGTGGGATCTGATGAGCCGACGGAGGGTGGGAAGGTTGAGCTGGGGTTTCGACTCTAAATACGCCCTCAGGGTGAGGCCAGGCGCCATGGCACGAATCACGGCGTCAACGATGTCCTCATCTGCGTATTTCCTCTCTTTTCCCCGCTCGATCTGGTGGATGAGGCTCATAAAACTTAACCTCTCTTTCTGTCCTGCCTCCCCAACCTGTCCGGAAATCTTGAATTCCCTTCGCCAAGGCGTCGCTTCCGGTTGGGCCCTACCAATGGTCGATGGGGAGGAGGCTACCTCTGTCTCTTGCTTGGTTTCCTTTACCTCATCCTTTGTACCAATGGCGTCTGCTACCATCTTCCATGTTGCCTCTCCATGGTCTGCGCTGTCCGCCATCTCGTCGCTGTTCAGATGCTTGGTAACAAGCCTCACGAGCTCTGACCTACCCTTTTCCTTACCTACACTCACCTTATCCTCTGGCAATCCCAGGGCCGTCAACACATCTATGAGTCCCTCTATGCTGCACCCTCTTAGTCCATTGGTGACATCATCTTTAAGGCCCTCCATCCTGGTTGTTGACGCTCTGGCTACTGTAGGAGTTGGTGAGAAGCGGCTTGGTCTGGATCAGGTCAGTCTACCCCGCTCGTCTCATAGGATGATGACTTGCAGCTTTAGTTCATCGAGAACATCAAGACTGGTGACATCATCCGGGCAGTGCCTCCAAAATGTTACACCCCCATGGCGTGTAGGGATGGTTACTGTAAATAACTGGAAATAATCAAAGATGAGGAGAAACAAGTCAGTTGGTGTACTCAGTGCTCACTCAAAATGTAGAATGACACATTTATTATCTCCATAATAAATATCAACGAATAACAGAAATCATCATACAATAGCAATATTGTAAGAACAAACCTTCTAGAATTATAATGTTTTCCGTCTTCTTATCCTAATGGATACATATCCATAACAATTAATATCAAACGTCTTGTACATCACACTTCTTAACAATTTCATCCTTAAGCATGTTCCTTTGAAATTGCTAAATACTACCTGTGAATGTATTCTATACGCTAACCAATTACAATATATATTATATACAAACCCGAGAACTAACCCGGATCATGTTTATACTAAAGATACTATGTTCATATAAACCATGACTTTTCCTTTAACTATCCTTATGCTCTCATGAACATACTATTCATAAAGAAGTCCTACTATTATTATAAAACGGTATCCAAGTAAACTCCCTTAAATAATCAAGGATTATTTAATACAAGTTCTATTATACCATCCAATAAAACTAACAATTAACTATAAGAAATAAACTTAAAGTGTAGTTTAACAAACTACTAAACTGAATCTCAAAAGTAGTAATGACACTTTAAATCATCACATCAAAATGACTACTCTAATAACAAACAACTAATGACTACTCTAATAACAAACTATACAAGTTTACCAAACTGGAACAAAGATATTCTATTCACTACAAATATTGAGAAAACATAAAGAGAACTATGTAAAACTCTCTAAAGTATTATAAAACAAAGCAGTCTTTTAAAACTATCTTCATGGGAGGAAGCTTGATCCAATAATCATATAAATCAACTTGCACAAGCTCAACTACCAGTCTTCCTAGTTAGTCTACTTTCCAGGCACTCTGAATCACTATTCTAAACTCAAGTCCTATTAATACAAGAAAGACTATGTACAATACAACATAATATGCTAAATGGGTCTGATCTATTAGACTACCCTATGTCAATATTCTAGGTAGGTCCATGGTGGACAGACCACAGATTCCTCTATCTACAGCTCTTATCATTCACTCTCATCTTAGGTCCAGTCTCCTCACTTTCTGGAGTTCGGAGTTGCTAAACCCTTTCACATCGAAGTCTTAATCTACTTATTTATATAATAATATATATATATATATATACATGATTCAAAGGTTCAAGTACCAAAACTGATCATGTTTAAAAGTAATACAATAAAGTTATAGATACAGTAAATATCCAATAGAAAGCCAAACAGACAGTTACTTACTCTGTTCGAAAGCTAAAACGGTGCACCATGCTATAATAAAGCATTACAATACTCTTGCTTTATAATAACCAACTAAACTGCTAAATACTATGGATGGAATACCAGTAAAATGTATTACTTTAGCATGAATACATAAAATATACAATATACATGTATACATACTAATATCAAAATACATAGATAGAAATGATATTGTCTTACCTGGAAATAATCAAAGATGAGGAGAAACAAGTCAGTTGGTGTACTCAGTGCTCACTCAAAATGTAGAATGACACATGTTGTACACTATTCATGCTGACCGATCCCTGCTCAAGTCTTAATCTCCAAGTTCGTCCATTTATGCTGGTAGGGTAATGTTTACTAAACTGGGGGATTAATCCTTAGTCTGTAATTCTGAGGGTAGAGTTTCTTTGTGCTCACTGGACATAGCAAACTCATATAAACTTACTAAACAATACAAAGTTAGGAACAAAGGGGTGGGCATTTACTAACTAAAGTGGAGTGGGCATTTATTAGTGAGTCATCAAACATCAAAGAGTATTATCTCTATAGGGGTATAACACAGCACAGAGTATATCTCTATAGGGGTATAACACCCGCGTTACCGGACACTTTATGAAAACCCTGCAGAAAATCTATAAAAGCTCCCATCCTTTATTAAAACTACATTGTCGCATTATCTTCAGCTTTGATTTCATGAAATGTCGTGTAAGGTGACCACCTGACCGGGCAGTGTGTCCTTTTTTGCATGAGAAAATCTGGCGTTGCCACAAATACTGAACTATTATCTGGAAAATACAGTTTCTGAAGTACCTATAAAATCTTTGTGAAGAAATCATTCAATCATATGGAAAACTTTTAGCCCTAAACGCGCAAAAAAATAATACAGCAATAAACAACCGCTTTCACGGAGAGAGACTGCTCGAGTGCACACTTGCGTGAAAGTACACTGATCGGACTAGTCCAATGCGACAAAGCGGGGGTGCGAGCGCTTGCTCTGGTTGACTACTTACTAACACTAACAAACTAGAATTAGAAATGTAACTCACCTAGTTAGATAAATGCAAAATTACGTTAAACTACACCAGCAGAGGCATGCCGTCACACCGTAGATGAAATCGAACTCCTTCCCTCTGCCACTGATTATACTGATTTCCCTCTATACCGGTAGTCGGAGTGCAATGGCGCCTTCGGGTGCACATGTATAGACATGATGCGGTCTCCGAGATTTTGAGCGCAACACACACACTCTGTACGCACCGCGTTAATTGCACGCACTGATCTCTACAGTGATTCCACGTGTAGCTATAACTGTTTTTTGTTCGTACGGGCGCACTCGTCGAGTAGCTAGCGCTATATACACTATCCCAATCACCTTGATTTATTATGAAAAGCTACTTTTTATTGGTTAAAAAATGGCTACCGTTTCTCCATGAATGAAAACAATCGTTATACCAACATAAAGGTGTGATGTCAAGGTTTCTGATTCCGTCCAAAGATTTTTTATACGTCACTCGTGTGAGATTTGCCGAGTGGTTGACTGTGCGAAATCCGACAAAAAAGGGAAAAAACAGTGCAATCTCCATAGGCAGGCTGAACTAATCAAAACTTTTAGGGGAAAATGGCTACCGTTTCCCCTGAAAGAATAATCCCAAATTTAGTATCATTTTTAAGACGACATTTCAAATAATAAAAAAACGTCCAAAGATTTTTTAAACAAATTTCCATTTTCCCGTAATACCAGCAATTCTATCAAAACATGGTGTTTTTTGGTGTACGTTCCCCGTGTTTAACAGGATAAGCGACGAGGCGCAGAGCAGATGCGTGCAAGTTTTCCATATGTTGCTTCTGAAATGGGATTTTTCATCGGACCATAACAAAAGTATGTTGGGAGCTAGGCTTCAACTTTCAAACCATTTTTACTGGGTAGGTGTCATCTTGTTCACATTTGAGACGCAAGTATCCATATACTTGTATTACTTGAAAACAAAGCAATGGGATTTAATGTTTTTTCTGAGAAAGATATATAGACCATTGTTAGTCCATGGTATGTCATATTCAAAGCAAAAGTACTTGAACTGGGTCGGACAGGAAGCTGATGATGGCCATCAGGCTAACAGGTAGTTTCTGAGAGATTCTCATGGCAAGATGCTAAACCGATGTGTATAACTCCTGTATCCTTTGCACATATGAACAAATTTGACCCACATTCGGCCAAAAGATCAATGAGGCATTTTGTGTACCTCCCATACAGACGACGAACGTTCGAGTGCACTAGAGCATAACACCAAGATACCGGACTCGTTGATATTTATGAAATAGGGGTTTATCGTAACTGGTGAGAGTGTGAATGTCAACACCGCTGTGCGAGCGTGACTTGTTAACTCTATCTCTCTGTCTCTCTCTCCCCTCTTCTCCTGAAAAAAGAAAACAAATCAGGAAATTATATATGTTAGTCTAGTAGATGCAGATGCACATTACAATGCATAAGTCCATTGTCATCCTCCGTCTAAGATGGGCGGGATCACCCTGCAATATGAATACGCGATTCCTTCACTAGCAGATCGACCATGAATATTTAGATCTGCTCATGCAGCGAGTTCAGAGTGCCATTAATTTGCTAAATTTCAAGAAAACTAAAGAAGTTAGTGTCTCGTGAGAGATATGATCTAATCCCTACACACTTTTTTTGTAAAGGATCGTCCATAATATCTAAATTCCTTTCAGTAAATTGCTGAAATCAACGTAAAATGTGTCTTTTCCATCGCTGGAGCCGAGTCAAATTTGGAGGTCGAAATACACACGGCTGCGAGCACGGTGTGTAAGCCTCATTGTCCGCTGTGTAAAAACTTCGCTTACGCGCTTGCATGTATTATAGAGGTCGATGTGTAAGTTTATAAAAGCTATTTTTTATTGGATTGAAATTGGCCCTACTTTCTCGACAACCAATCAAATTATGTGTTACATCAGACGGCAGGGGATTAGATACCCTCTGTTTTGGCAGCCGAGACCACCCAATAACAAGTAGTGGTTATGAGCATTGTCTCGTTGAAGTACACAACCCCA
Source organism: Strongylocentrotus droebachiensis (assembly GCA_035222895.1). Taxonomy (NCBI): domain Eukaryota; kingdom Metazoa; phylum Echinodermata; class Echinoidea; order Camarodonta; family Strongylocentrotidae; genus Strongylocentrotus; species Strongylocentrotus droebachiensis. The sequence continues at coordinate 36,578 of JAVYIG010011781.1, read as the reverse complement.
GTATACAAATCAGTTCGAAATTGGTATCAGTGGAAAGAACAGTATTTGAATATGTGATTTCCACCCGAGATGGTGTGTAATCAAAGTTTGTTTTCCTTGTAGGAGCATTTCTTTGCGCACTTAGCGCATTTTCAAAGACGATTTCACGTGTTGTAGACCGCGGAGCGAGACCGCGTGAGCAGATGCCCGAAATTTGTTCATATGGAGTGTGCTAGAAGTTGTGGCATGGCACAAGCATACCTTTCTCTTGAAATATGCCCAAGAAAGAAATTCACAACTAATTCTTTTCGTCTCATTCTGGCATCCCATTCAGGAGTCTGCTAGTGTTTGTTGGCTGGCACAAGCAATGTGTCTTCCTGAAGGATTCCCAGGAGAATACTGTCATGCACCTGATAGCCCAGGGTGGTCATTTTGACACTGCTAAAGCTCTACTGAAGAACCAGGATGATGTGGGCCTCTGTGAAAAGTAAGCTCTTGAGACTTTACACAAATTGAAGCTTTCAATATTACAGTCGAACCAGTCATAGTGGCCACCTGTCTGTAGTGGCCAAGTATTTCATCTCCCTTGAGAAAAAAGTGAGTGTGTTAGAACCTGTCTAGTAAAAGCCACCTGTTTCAAGCGGCCACTTTTTCTGTTTCCCTTGAACGGCCTTTATAGACAAGTTTGACTGTACTTCGTAGCCTTTAGTTTAATAGTGAAAAGGCTGTTTAGAAGACATTGAAAGGCTGTGAAAGCATGGCTGTTGGTATACACTTTTCCCATCGTTTTTCCTTTTACTCTTTCCTTAATTCCTCTTAGTGCTTCTATTAAAAAGGTTTAGTTCTGGGCCCTGTTTCATCAAATCTTGTTATCAATAACAATTAACTGCTAAATTTTTGTGACAAATTTTCTCTCAGCCAATCAAATGCTATGATTTCAGTAGCTTATAACAGTCATTTTAACTTGTATTGATAATAGGATTTATGAAACAGGACCCTGGTGAGGAGGAATTGTAATGAATCTGTCTATAAAATCTGTACATAGGCGAAACCAGGGTGGGGTCCACAAGGGGGTCCTCGATGCTCATTTGCAAAAAATACCCCCCCCCCCAACAAAAAAAGGAGAAGAAGAAAGTAAGAAAAAGAGGTCAAGCGGTTAACCATGGAACTATGCCATTCGTTATTCTGTAAATATGTGTCTTAGCTCAGCCGGTGTTCTGAAGTTGTTAATGTGTGTGTGCTTTTGCTATAATATAGTTCAATTAAATTCAATTCAATTTATTTGGCATCATAACAAAAATTACAAAACATGAAAACAGAATACATAATTCGGCCAGGACCTCTAAGAAGCAACTTGTGCTTGTAAATACAGGTAGTGAATATCTGAAATGCTTTTCGACCTTATTTGTTGCATTGGATTGGATTATTTCAATGATTATTTTGAGATTCATGATTTTATAAACCTTTAACCTTTTACCATTGATTAGTAAAAGTTTGGGCAAAGCCCACTTCATCTTGCAATCAAACAAGGCCATAAAATTACTACTGAGGTCCTCCTGAAATGTTGAAATGCTCTTTAATCTTATTTGTTCCATCGGATTGCATTATTAAAGAAATTATTTTGAGATTCATGTTTCCTTTTTAACCTTTGAACTTTGACCACTGATTAGGAATCATTTGGGACAAACCCCACTTCACCTTGCAATCAAACGAGGCCATAAACTGACTACCAAGCTCTTTCTGAAGACCAACAAGGTACTAGCTGGCATGCAAGACAACAAAGGGGTAGGTAGCTATTGTGATCTTTACGTTATGATCTAAAACCTTTACCTTACGTAGATGTGTCGTAGTTGAGTGGTTTAAGCACTTAACTTGAAATGCAAAGTTTGGCAACGCATTAATCTACATTTGCCACTCCATACCCAGGAGTGAGATGGGGACCTTGTAGGATGCCAAAGCAATGGTGTTAGTAATAGCCAAATGCCCTCACGGTGACCATATGTTAGGAATACTCCCCAGGAAGTGGAGATGGTGCACATTGTGCTTGAATAAATCCGATGACCTGGATAATAATGTCTGTAAAGTGCTTATAGAGACGGTATTTCAACTCATATCCTGCCATAAGGTTGCTTGCACGCTACCGTTAAAGTGCTTTGTACACGCAAGCGCGCTATCGATTGGTTGCTTTATTCATGCAAGCGAGCTACCGCTTATCTGCTTTGTGCATGCATGCTCGCATTTGTAATACCAGTTATTGTTCATGCCCATTGCACTGTGCCTAGTGTTTCGCACACGCTATTGATAGTACCATCGCGTTCATCCAATTATCTCATAATTAACTTGGCACAGGGGGATTGGAGGCTTGGCACAATGGGGATTATCCCTGTGGCATTAGGCTGTATTTATTATGGCAGGATAAGAGATTATTATTGTCATTATTGGTTAACCTTTAGGGAGTTGTCAGTTGGTCTAGTGGTACATTCAGCTTTCTGTCTTCGCCTAAAAGTCGACTCAGTTCCGGGTTGGAACTGAGTTGTGTTTTTCGGTTAGCTGTAAATAATCATATGGGATCGATACACATTTGTAAAAAACCTATTACACACACATACACTTTACCCCAATATATCATATAATGTGTCTTTAATATTGACTGTAATGCCAGTATTTATTTCACATGATGTACAGTACCGGTATCCTATTTACAGCTTCTTTAGACAGTAGTGGGGAAAAGGTTTCATGGATGGACGCATAAATGACAGCTTATTACAAACCTAATTCAAAATAATAATGTGCTGGTCAGGAGGGGGGGGGGGGAAATTAGGGTCAAAGTCTTTTGACCAACATTTTGTTATTTTTTTTGTTTTTTATTGTGAGGTTAAAGAAATATTATAGAGAAGTTCTATCCATAGAGAATCTGGAGAAGCTACCACTCTGAACAATATGCCTGTAGATGATAAAGGTGACTGAAAGGTATTGTAGGGATTTAGTCATTGAAAGGTAAAAAAACAAATGTCTTCTATAGCTGAACTACCTTTGGCTATGCATCTGTGTATGCTTTAACATTTCGAGAAGGTCCTGTAATGCTTTGGAGTAATAATCTTTAATGGTTTCACGATTTGAAAATCAGTAGGGATTGTATTGATTTATCCAGAGATCCAATTCTAACATCCTTTGGCAGAAATCGTGGCATTTGATTGGCTGAGTGCAAATTTGTCAGGGAAATTTGGCATTTGTTGTTAAAGGTAATACAAAGTTTTGGTATGGGGTCATTAATTTGGTTCAAATGAACATATTGGAAGCATATGCGATCCTACAATATTCAGTGATCGTTGTCGCGGTCGAAATCGAGTCTAAAGTGATGAAATTGTAAATAATAAACTCTTTATATTGTATAGCGCCCTCTCAAGGTCAAGATATTAATTTAGCTATAAAACAATGTTATTTGACTAAAATCGACCGATTTGCTATTACCGTTTGGAATATAAATATCACAACTGCATATTCTGAGATTTTCATGGTCGCAGCTACCATCGAATGGCCGTAGGCGCTATTTGAAATTTATCAAAATTTACCGGGAGCACCGGTAAATTTTTATTTTCAAGTTTTCTCAAAAGCAGAAGTTTTTTAGAGGCTAATTTTTTGTGTGCTTATAATAAATCCATAGAGGCATCCAAATATATCAAAATTGTAAAGAATCACAATCCAGCCAGTTTTCAAAATTGACCAAAACTTTGTAATACCTTTAATAACAAGTTTTCTGAAACGGGACCCTGTTCCATATATGTTCTTGAATCTTTTGCCTCTGCAGATGACCCCGTTGATGTATGCCTGCAAAACCGGGAATCTTCTCATCGTGGAGATGCTTCTGGAGCAGAAACAGGGCAAGATCAGGTTCTTTGATTGTGACCACAAGGGCCGAAACTGCCTGGATCACGCCATCCGTAACGGGCACGAGTAGGTTGCAGTAATAATAATAATTATCCTTGCTTATATAGCGCCTAACACTTACTTTTGCAGAAGTCTCTAAGCGCTTTACAATAATGCAGCATAATTACCCCGTCTTTAGCAGTGCAGCTGTTACACGCGCTGCGTTTCAAGGAATAAATTCCTACCAGGTACCCATTTACTTCACCTGGGTGGAGTGTGGCAAATGTAGATCAATGTCTTGCCATAGGACATTAGTGCGGCGGCGGGACTCGAACCGCGGACCTTGTGGTCGACAGTCCGGCGACGTATCCACTCATCCGCAACACCTCTACAGTATAGCTTGGGCTTTTTCAATTGACCTGTGACTACTGCATTCTCTCTTGCCCATTGGCATAATACAGAGGACCACATGCTTCCAGTTGGAAATGGATTAAATTTCTTTTTCAATTTGGCAGGTTAATTTTATGACCTAGGATGACAGTTAATTTTCATCGCACAAACAAGTTACTTCTACTACAGGGAGTGTGCCGCAGCAACAATCGGCAATTAATACATTGAATACTGGAATCGGCTGGTCCATGTATCAAGCCTATGGGAATTAGAGAATTCAATAGTCAACAGGTTAAATGAAGCATAATAATATGGAAACACTGAAACAGCTAAAGCCAGGGTAATAATTGGGGCAGCGCAAGGAGCGTCACAACGTGACGGACATGTGCGCTTTATAAGAAGCCACCATTATTATCATTATTATTATTTCCCATTTCAAATTGTAAAACGTTGTTATCTGGAGTTCAGAGACAATTCCATTTTTAATTATTTAATGGGTGATTTTCTGTGAAGTATTAACTTGTAATGATGTCATCCATATCTGATTAAAAATAGGAAACCTTATGAATTTTTTAAATTGGCAACACTGCGAGCTCCTCTCCAACATGCTCTGTAAAGAAAATGTCATATATTTTCTGTACCTGTTTTGTTTACCTGTTTCTTTAATTGTTTTGCTTATATTAACACCAATTTACTATAAGGGGGTCACTATCCTTTTAACTGTGACTCATGGCAGTTTGTTGTTTGTGCTTGCATTTCTCTGTTGATAGGATGGTGGCAGTGACTCTGTTATCCCAAGAGAACTGGCGCGTCCTCATGGCCCACTCCACCGGTGAAGGGGCGAACAAGACCACGCCCATGAGGAACCTCATCACCACCATGCCAGGTAGACTCTAAACACAATCCTTTCTTTGTCACCAACCCTAACCCTAAAAGGACAGGTTATTATTTGGAGCTCTCTCATGGTTTTCAGATGTCAGATAAAATATTTTCTCTTTTGTTTTGAAGTAACACTCTGCATGTGTTTATGAGGAAATCAAATTATTTTGTCCCTGTAGGCGTGTGCCAGTTCGTCCTAGACAAATGCATCACCAGATTAACAGACACCGACATCGATGACACAGCTTCTGTGAATATTAAAGTAGATTATGAGCTCCTGGAAGACTGGTTTTCAGATTGGATGCAAACTCAAACTCAAACTCAAACTCAAACTCAAACTCAAACTACATCCAGTAAGAAGTTCACACTCTTGAATATGATTTTCATTTCTTTAACACTTTCAGGATAGGTCTATTTTTCCTATTACAAGGTATTAGGTTAAGGGTTATTATTAATGTTAGGGTAGGGGTGAGAAAATGGGGTTAAGGTTAGGATTGGGGTGAGGTTTAGGCTCTAGTGCAGAGGTCACAGTTAGGGTCAGACTCAGACACAGGGTGAGGGTTACTTATAGAAAAAAAATTGTGTGACTGGGAAGAAATGGGTGATGAAACTTATTATCGTCTGTCCCCTCGTACCAGAACCTTGTACACCCAAATACGTGGAAGGACCTTGTACACCCAAATACGTGGAAGGATCCAATTGCTTCCGGTACGGTAGGCTGTAGACTGACTTGTGTGTGGGCGCTAATTGAGGTATGGTACTGTTCGCCTTGGCACGCTCCAGACCAAATTATGAGGTGGTCTTCGTCGCACGCTTCTGGGAGGTGGTCCTCCGTGGTACACTTCCTTAAGAAGCTGTACACTTAAGACTTGGAAGGGTTTAACGCCAAGGTCAGTTCCTGTTCTTGCACTGGACGTGGCTTGTGTAGTTACTCAATACTTGTGTGATGGGGAATTCTGTGGTAATTGCTCCGTCTTTTTTCATTTTATAATATCTGTTTCCTTCAATCATTACAGGTAGTGGAAGTAGTGGCAACTTTGATGGTACTGGTCATGACACGTTGATGCACACCATCAGCCAGTTAGGTATGTCAGATCACAACATTGACGAGGAATCGGTAAGACCAAATATTAATAATAACACATGCTAAATTTCTATGACAAATTTGCTCTCAGCCAATCAAATTCCACAATTTCAGGGGCTTATTTGTTTTTGATAACAAGTTTTTATAAAGCAGGGCCCTGGACATGATCTTTTCATTTATTTTAAAACCATAAACTTTTGAAATGTGAAACGATAACCAATTTCCCGGTTGCAAATATTATAGTATTGTGTTATTTGCCATTAAAATTATTTCATAGCATGAAACAGTGATCGTGAATCGTAACTATACTCTTTTGCCTCTGTACAATGAACATTGCCTGCTTTGGCATGTTAGGATTTTTTCAGATTTGACGCTGTAAATCGTTGCAAAATACCCGCAGTGGTTGTCTTACATGTAAATGGATGGCAACTGCGCACAAGAAAGGAATTGCACATATTGTCACTGAACTCTGTATTATTTATATAAACACTTAACGTTATGAAAAGATAAAATGCTAGGTTACTACCTTCAAGCATGTACTCATGCTTTCTTAGCAGTCACACCACATTGAAGACACTAAAGAACATCTTCAATCACTGAATATTTCTGGCCTGCCTAACAATTCACTTAACCCATTGGTTACTGAATTAATTCATTCTCGTAGGCTTAATACAGGGACCACCCGGTTCCAGTAGACAATGGGTTAAAAACTCCTGTTCGAGACACTTATATAAAATACAATTTTAGTTCTATTATATCCTCTACATGTTGTGTCTCCGGATAAGGTGGTGATGGACACAGATGATGACAGATCTCTCACTTTCAAATAGGAAAACAAATACCTTTACATGCATTATTTCAATAATCTGTCCGAGAATAAGTTGATAAATTTAGAAAAAGAAAATATTTCTGGTTATTAGTGTAATGCAATGTACATGTAGATATTCCATAACATCTTATGTTTAATGCGACAGCTTTATACCTTTGGTGGGCAAGGGCCTTCACCCTTACTAATTTTTTTTTTGGGGGGTAGATCGTGATCCGGTTTAAAATTGTTAGGGTCTCTATTCATGAGCTCATATTAAATGTTATTTTGGGGGGTCCTGAATTAACTTTTGGGTGCCCCAAACAACTATGGAGGCGCGATAGCTCAGTCGGTAGAGCAGTGGTCTAATATTTTGGTGACCCGGCTAGTGCCCTTTGGTAAGGCATTAATCCTCATTACCAGGTCCCTCAGAGAGGGCCGTCTTCCGTCTGGTTGCTTACATACAAGCATTTATGCTTTCTTAGCAGTCAAAGAAGAATACAAAGTGTATATATCCTTTTCTTGAACATGATATTATTTATTTTTGGTGCTTGATAAATCTTTATAGATATTTATCACAACTATGAAATTTTAGATGGTTACCATTTCTTTTCTTTTTTTTTCTTTTCTTTTTACTTTCTTCTTTCTTTCTTTTTCTTCATTTTCATTTTTTTTTAAAATTCAGTTATGAGTTATGAGTTTTTGATCGATCGGGTGGGTGGTACATGCACAACATTACTTATTATAGGCTCTGTATAAGCTTGGCTTGTTAGAACTCTTGTGAGTAATGTGCCGCGGGATTCCATATCCTTAAACTGCTGGCAAACAGAGCAACAAGACCAAGCTCTGTAATTATTAGGATCTCTGTCCAGTAGTACCGTGTTTGTGCCATCGAACTGGATCGACCAAATCAATTGATTCATAATATATATATATATGCAATATTTTTCCCGTAACATGAGAGTAATTTTAATAGTTTCATACTATTAATTAAATGTAATGTTAACTGTTATTGTATAATTGTTTTAAATGGGGGCACGCTACAAGAGTCCTATCTCGCACCCCGGGGCAACGTGTCTGACACGGCCGGTTGTAGCAACTACTCCGAAGATCAAGATTACATTAATCTTGATCTAAGGAGACACGAACGAACGAGCAGTCAGGTAAAAATAAACACCACTCACTCAGGGGTCTTTTCTTTTCTTTCCTGGTTCCTACTTGTGTTGTATTCCTACTTGAACTCACTATGAATGACTTCATCTTTACATCGTTTACAGCAGAACTCCAATTTCCATGCCGATGGAAGACTGAAAGAGGACGCAAAGATCTATGTGACTGACGCAGTATATCGTTCTGAAAAACATCCTCTCAGACTCATGGTATGAAACAAGGTTAACCCTAAAAGCCCTATATTACACATGCCGTGTAAAAACAGCCATAGTTTATTGCTGTGTTTTCTTTGGTGTACTCGTCATCATTTCCAGTCATCACACAACAACTTCCCAATATCTAGCAAAGATGAGAGCCACGTCTTTGGCAAGGTAGCAGCAAATCATTTGGTCTATTTCCCACTGTATCAGGGAAAAAATTAATAAAAAAATTGGGGGGGGGGGGGGCTACTTTTCAAGCTTGCTTGCATGAAAATAACACTCTTTAATTTTTTTACATTGAACTCTTTGCAAATTTAGGGGGCTCTTTTTTTACTTTCGGGGGCTCTTTTGGGGATTTTTCGCCCGAGCCCCAGTGCATTTTTTTCCCTGCACTATATTAGGGTTTAATATGAATGCCATTTGTTAGGCTTTTGCCTGAAGTCAGGTCCAATAGTTGCTCTGTTTTAGGCTCTTTCAGGCTTCTAAGGGTAACATTTGTATGGAGCTCCAACATGTTTTGGTCTCATTTCAGGCTAATGGAGTGGAAACAACTGGTATTGCTGGGTTTAAAGGGATCCGGTAACTTTGTCTCAGATTCTGAAACAAAATTCTGGATTTAGCTCATGCTGCAATGATAATTATAAACCTTTAGGTCAGTCAGGAACCCCATGACTTTTACAAGCCGATCGCCTGTCTGATTATCAAGATATTTATGATTGGAATTACAAATTTTGAAAACCGTTTGTCAAACGGTTTTCATAACACTACAGTCTATTGGGGAAAACGAGTATGGTAAAACCGGTCACTCTAAGATTTTTACTTTTTTGAGGCACTTCTGGATCATTTTGAAGCGCAATTTTTTTAGGGCTTCAATACTACACCATATCACAGACACTGATAACATGTAGGGCTGTGTATCTCAGATTTAACATTGTTAAACGATGCCTTTAAACTACACTGCATTGTTTCTTTAGCCCCTTCGCTACAATCATTCCACTTGTTGTGGTTTGGCTCAATAAATGTTTAGTTTAGAGCCCTGAATGGGATTTTTGGTGCACACACTGCATCTATTTTTGTTTCATGACTATATTCCATTTGAAGCCAGGTATTTTAAAAAGGAAAAATATATATTTTTTAAAATATGTGCAACATGTTTAGAAATTAACAATCATTGTTTTCAGAGATATTACATTTCATTAACAAACTTGTTGCAAAAATAGAAAAAATAGAGATTGTTGCCTTTTTGAAGAATGATATGTGATCGATTTAGCCCTAAATTTTTCTTGTTCTAGAAGGGTTAATGATATTATTTGATCTGTCATTTCAGATCCAGAAGGATGAGAGTAAAATGTTGCTGAATCACCCTGTAGTTCGCTTGATGATCCGCTACAAGAACAAATCGACTCGACTGAAATATTGGATCAGCCTCTTCCTCCATATCACCCTCGTCGTCCTCGTCACCGGCCACAGCCTCGTCATTCCTCCACCGTTCTATGTTCAGACCAACCCTGAAGGCAACAACTACACCTGGTTGGCTGACGGAAAAAGCAAATGGCAGGAGAACATGAACCTTTTTGCTTTGGTCCTGTTTGGAAGAGTTGGGGTCTGGATCATCCTTGCGCTCACTGTGATCTACTTCATTGAATTTGTAAGAAAGAAAATCATGACATAAACTTTCACCTTTAAACCCTTGCGTTTGACTAAATTCTTTCTATAAATGTTTATTTTTCGTTGACTGCAACCTCAAGTTTAATAATATTTATAAAAGCTTTTTTTTTATAACACATAACACATTTTAAACACAAGTATGTCCCTATGAGCTTTGAGGGAGAGAGAAAAAAAAAGCACAGAGAAAACAGGTTACTTGGTGTCTTTTATGTATTTAAAATTTGGAATAAGTGTGTTTACAAGGGTAAACTTAATCTTATAATAATAATAATAATATTGGATTCTTACATAGCGCATGTATCCACCTTGCATACATCAACAGTTCAATCGATTTGTGTAAAAAATTATCTGCTCTAGTGACCCTTGTATAGAAAGACCAATAGTCTCCAAAGACCCCATTCTCTGTTTTCCTTGAATTGTGTTTGTCATTGTGTTTGTCATTGATTCATGTACTTAAGGAACCTCTCCATATAGACCACTTTTCTTGTCTCCCTTGAGCTGTTTCTATATACATGTTTCACTGTAATCAATGAAACATGGAGATTTACCAGATTAACTTTGCATTCCCTTCAATTGGTTCAATATAACAGCTCACAAACATTGTACAAAACACTTGTTAAATACGAGTTCATGTATGGTAGTTGATCCAGCATTTCCGCCAAAAGTACAGGGATAGGTTAAGGTTTGTAGTTGGGTTTTATGTTAGGTTTAGGGTTAGGGTTATTGCTAGGTATAGTGTTTGGTCTAGGACTGAAGTTAGGTGCTTGGTTATTGTAGGATATTGCTGCGGAGGAATTTTCCTGGGCCATGTCTCATACAGTCAAACCTGTATTAGTGGCCACCAGTCTAAAGTGCACATGTATTTTATCTCCCTCAAGAAAGAACGTCGAGCCACTCCCGCCACTCATCCTCTCCAAGCGCTATAGTTCTCCTTAGAACTATAAGCTAAGAAAGATAACCAACAGTCTTTTTCAAGACTACACAAACAGTCCTTTTCAGGACTACACACCCTCAAGAAGGATTACAGAGAGTCTTTTTCGGGACTCCTCAATCCTCTCTCTCTCTCTCACATGGTGCACCCGCAAGCCTATACTGTATAAAGAACTCTGTGTTGTAGAACCTGTCTAGTATAGGTACCTGTCTACCCGGCCACTTTTCCTATTTCCCTTAGCTGGTCTAAAAGCCCCACTGTCCTACTTGTAGCTACGTGCTCCCTCTTTAGAAAACTTCCCCAATCGGTGCCTGTTGGTCCCCCATGATCCTCTTTTTCTTATGTTAGTTGAGAGCATAGTTAATGAGATAGCCACCTGTCAGTGACCTCGCTGTGTGGTCTAATCCCTTCTGGCCCAGTAGTATTGACGGTCTTTAATAGACAGATTTGACTGTGCAACCATATGATATTTTTGTTATTATTGCCCATGAATAGGTCTATCGTGTAGTAATCTACAGACACACAACATTGAACTCCATCCGCGGAGTGGGTAGCATTTTGAGAGAAGTTGCACTTGTGGTTTTCATCACACTCTTCATTGTGCCAGGCCTTGGTGACTTGACCTACGGCTATGGGGTCAACCTAAAACCAGTAAGTATTCTTTGGTGCATCATTCGCTATGATGACATTTTGTGAATGATTTCACTTCCCATAGGGTTGTACAACACATGCTCCTGCCACGATTGCCCTGGTGTAATCTCCTACGCTAACAGATTCCCTAACTTGGACCATATGCTATTGATCACGTATAAGATTTCGGTATATCTGTGCCCTGTTTCATAAAACTTGTGATCAATAACAAATACTAAATTTCTATGACAAATTTGCTCTCATGCAGCCAATCAAATGCCACAATTTTAGGAGCTTATAGCAGTTATTCTAACTTGTTATTGATAACAAGTATCATGAAACACAACCCTAGTGGGTGCATCAAGCTCCTACTAGTGCTTGGATCAGACAGAAAATGAAATAAAATGATACTTGTGTACATTTATGATTACAGTTCCATGATACAATTTAGTAATACTTGGCAAAGTATATGACTGACCCCCTGTATTTGAAAACTACATTTGTTTTGCTTCCCTTGAGCAGAGTTTCACGTAATACTTCTCACTGACTGTAAACCCATGCACCTTCTTGCAACAACATGAACAACATTCAACAACAAAAACCAAAAACTATACACTCGACCGCACACACACGCACACACACACAGAAGCAGTCATGCAGCCAAAGAAGCGACTCTCATCGACTCCTACACCCCAACAACACACAGCCAAATCAGCAACTGACTCCCACATTCTTGATACCATACGGCCAAATACATAATGCTACGGTCACAAAGGTTCGTACGAACGATAATTTTGTATGAATATCCTTGTTTTTCTATTGTCTTCCCGAATTTCCATTGTCTGATAATCGTTTGTACGTCATTTGTAGCAGTTTGTAATGGCATTTGAGAATGAGGCTTTACCAACACACATTCAAACGCACACACGCAGCTGATACAGCAAATGAAGCAACCCACAAACCGGAATAAGACCAAAAAAGCAACCCACACTGACCCCTCTACATCTAACACCCCCATGCAGTAAAAAAAACCTTACCCCACATATAGCCTCCCAAACCCACACAACCTCATAGAATCAAAGAAACGACCCACATTGAGTCCTTAACCCACACACATCTGCTGCCAGAGACGCATCCAACACCCACATCCTACACCTTCATAGAACCAAAGACACAACCCACACCCACATCCTACACTCTCATAGAATCAAGGAAATAACCCACAATGAGTTTTAAACCACACACACACCTGTTTCCAAAGACACAACGAACACCCACACCCTCATAGAATAAAAGAAACAACCCACTTTGAGTCCTACACCACCATACACCTACTGCCAAAGACACAACCCACACCCACATCCCACACCCTCATACAATCAAAGAAACAACCCACATTGAGTCCTACACCTACCCACACCAGCTGCCAAAGACGCATCCAACACCCACACATTCCTCATAGAACCAAAGTCACAACCCACTACAACATCCTACACTCTAATAGAATCAAAGAAATAACCTACAATGAGTTTTAAACCACACATACCTGTTGCCAAAGACGCAACCTACACCCACATCCCAAACACTCATAGAATTAAAGAAACAACAAACATCAAGTCCTTCACCCACACACATCTGCTGCCAGAGAAGCAACCCACACCCACATCCCACACCTACATAGAATCAGAGAAACAACCCACATTGGGTCCTACACCCACACACATCTGCTGCCAGAGACGCAACCCTCACCCACATCCCTCATAGAATCAAAGAAACAATTCACATCAAGTCCTTCACCCGCACACTCTTGCTGCCACAGAAACAACCCACACTTACATCCCACACACTCGTAGAATCAAAGAAACGATACACATTGAGTCATTCACCCACACATACCTGTTGCCAAAGACGCAACCTACACCCACATCCTACACCCTCATAGAATTAAAGAAACAACAAACATTGAGTCCTTCACCCACACACATCTGCTGCCAAAGACGCAACCCACAGTTGCATCCCACACCCTCATAGAATCAAAGAAACAACCTGCATTTAAGTCCTACACTCACACACATCCATTCAGCCAAAGAACATTTCCTACCAATTCTCATTTGTTTATCCCACACGCAGATAGCCAAAGAAAACAACCCTAAATGAATTGACCTTCGTAACCATATTTCATCTTTGCTTTTAAAAATAGTATTTGTGAAAATGCATTTTTTTTTACAGGATTGGCAATGGCAGCTTGGTGCATTCGCAGTTTTTCTGACATGGTTCAACTTCATCCTGTTCCTGCAGACTGTTCCATTCTTGGGTCTCTATATCTTCATGTTTCTTGGTATGATTGGCTCTTCTTTTTTTTCTGATGATGATGATGAGGATAATAATCATGACAATATTAATAATAATAATAACACAGTGATGAAAATGATAATGATAATAATGATACTATTAATAATAATAATAATAACGATAATAATGATACTAATAATAACAATAATAATTATGATATAACTACTGCTAATAATGATCTTAATTTACTTTCATTTTATCTTTTATGCTCGCAGCACCTTATGCATTTCTGCGAAATGGATATCACACTCTACAAATAATTTGTAATTATTATTATTCATTTGTGAATTGTCGTCAGAGAAAATGTGGGATAAGTTTCTATCATTTCATGGCTTCACAGTAATCTTACAAAGCTAATTATTATGCCCTGAATCTTGTTTTTTTTATTTAACAGAGGTGCTATCTACTCTTCTGAACTTCATCTTTGTTGTCGGCATTTTCGCCATTGCCTTCGCTGTGGTGTTCTGTATTTTGCTTTTAAATCAGGTATGGACTGTCTCAAAAACCTCTGATTATAATTTCTGTTTCATGGAACTATTAAGCAATTTAACCATGTCTTGAGATGTTCAATTAAAGGAATTTGATAAGATTGTACATTCTGAGAGAAGTGTCCTAAAAGTATGAGTAGTTGAATAGCCAGCGGTTATATTTTTGTAGTACCGTAGATAGAAGATAAACATTTCTATAAATACATATTTGGTTGGATGCCTTCAAGAAGGCTTTAAGAGGTAAATATTGTCAATGACACCAGACTTGGTGGAAATACCATTAATGTGTGTTGAAGTCTGCACACAGCGAACCTGTACGCCTATCTTGAAGAGTCTTGGGTGAGGGAAAAGTAAGAAAATTACTTTACCATATGGGAAAAGACAGAGCATTGCATAGAGCCTATTGGTCATAAGACTGAAGGCTAATCCTGAAGATTGACTACACCTGTTATTGGGTAAACGCAGAGGTAAATTACGCCCGAACAGTGTCAAATTCCCCATGAGAGCCCACTTCTATGTGTCTTTATAATATAAGCATTATGTTTGAATGTTTGAATGTTTTTTGTTGGCATATTCATGTAATATATTGTACTCTCTTGCTTTCAAGCACTTTCAACATTTTCATAAGGGGGTTATTTCCTTAGTCTTTGATGGTACAATGATTCTGTATTTCTGATTTGTTTGTGTACATGCTGTTAATGGAATTACATTGACATTTTCAAAAAAGATCTTAAAACTCATCTATTCCAAAAGCAACCCAAATAACTATAAAATAAGTGGAATAAGTATTACAATGCCTTCATTATGTCTTTTTTGAATTAGTGCTATTATCGATATAATGATATAATATGCTAATTTCCAAAGAATTAAATTTGTTAAGTTATATTAGTAATATTTGATCTTCTTGGTAATTTAAGTAATGTTAATTTGTTAAGTTATGTTAGTAATATTTTGTTTTCTTGGTAATTTGAGTAATGTTAATTCAATTATTGGTAGTAATATTGATTTTTCTTGAAGTAATTTTGATTTGTGTACAGCGCTTTGAAACTTTTATGTCACAAGCGCTATATAAATTTTTTGTATTATTATATTGGTTACCTTCCTAGGCCCCATTTCACACTGTGACGAACTCCCTAGCAAAGATCCTGGCCATGGCCAGCGGAGAGCCCAACTTCGACGCTGTCTTTCATTCCCTTGACTACCTATACCAACCCGTGGCTTCTGTGGACTTTACACAAATGGTCTTCTATCCAGCCTCTACACACATCATCTTTTTTCTCTTCATATTCTTCATGCCAATACTCATCATGAATCTCCTGGTAAGGAGTCTAACTATCACACCGATGGTGTATTTGATATTAGTGAATGTATACGGTTAACTAATTAATTATTGGTACCCTTACCAAGTTTTGTAACTTTTAAGTATGTGAAAAATCGACTTGTATCAATTTATTTTTCTTGAGAATCAAGTACTCAATAAAGCACTAATCAAACAGTCTATCTTTCATTCTTGAGTTCTTTCAACAACACAAAAACTGTCATTTTTAAGTTTGGGAAAAATGTAATTTGTCCATGATTTATGGTTCTTGATGATGTGATATATTAAAGCTTGCATCTATTGTACTCAACAAACGCCATAATTCTACCAGTCCACCTTTCATTCTTGAGTTGCCCGTTGTGGATAGTGTACAGTGTATTTCACCATAAATAATGTGACATATAAGCCCTGCATTGTCAATATTACATGATCTTTGCTTTTTCTCTTTTTTGATTTTTATATTCTACTTTTTAGTATCTATACAAATGTATGCTATATTCTATTTCTTCCTTTGCTAATATCATGATTGTTAATAAAGTGATACTGAAAAAACACAAACTATTTTGATACCATATTTCACATTTTGATTTATTTATATTTCAGACTGGTTTGGCTGTGTATGACATCGAAATCATTCAGAAAAAGGCGATAATGTGTAAACGTACACTTGAGGTAAGTTTAATCTTGTAGGAGACTCCGGATTTTGTCTCTCTGTGTAATAATAATAATATTGGATTCTTATATAGCGCACGTATCGACCTTGCAAGGTCCTCAAGGCGCTCCAACATTACCCGGCTATGCTAGGCTGCCGATTTCGACGCTCACAGCATTTTAAGGAATTCCTTCCTACCGGTACCCATTTAACACCTGGGTGGAGAGTGGCAAATGTAGATAAATGTCTTGCCAAAGGACATAAGTGCCGCGGCGACACTCGAACCGCGGACCTTGTGATGGACAGTCCGGCGACGTATCCACTCATCCACGACTTCTCTGTATACCTTACTTCACTATTACCTCCAGAGTTCTGTCGAAGAGGTTCTCCAAGCATATATATATATATATATATATATATATATTATTATTAACCGTATCAGACATCTGAGCAGGGCAATTTTTAAATGTTATTGCCCTCAAGGTTTGATGGATAAGTCAACAAAATTACAATAAGTTAGTCCGCTCAGAAAAGTCAATGGGATTTTGTGTGTAATTTGGCGGGCAATATAGGTTATACAGTAAACCAATGCGCAAATATTTTAGCCCGCTCAGAACAGTCGATGGGATTTGTGTGTAATTTGGCGGGCAATATAGGTTATACAGTTTGTCAATGGACAAATATTTTAGCCCGCTCTGAAAAGTCAATGGCAAAATGCGTGTTAAACTAGTGAGCAATAATATAGTGCCAGTTGTAATTTACATCGCGCATCAGCTATTGTAATTTACATCGCGCATCGTGTATAAGAAAATGCGCACTTTGCGCGAACTCTATTGTGATGTCACAATCACACCCTAGGCAAACTGTTTGCAGTGTATCGAAAATCTGTCAAACACTGGATGAACAGTGCTGGTTTGACAATGTTTTTGCAACTTCTAATGCTAGGAAACCCTGTGTAGCCTACATAATTTAAGAGTATAAGATAGTAAGAGTTTCTTGTTTGCTCTAGATGTCTGATGTGGTTAATAATAGTAATATTGACTGCCTAATTCAGGGCAATACGACTTGTCATATATCACCCTCACCTTCGGATTGGGCGATATATGTCGTATTGCCCAGAAGGCAGTCAATATTACTTAAATATTTTGTTTTCTTCTTCTATAAATACATGTACATGAGATATTTTATTCTGTTTTATATGTTGCAAAAGATGAATATTTTGTAGCACCAAGTAGCACTTCAAATTAGTCCATCAAATTTCCTTTGCTGATAATAACGATGAGAAAATATACTCCTGACCAAAAGTGACCAAAATGGTAGTATTGGGCCAAAATGTGGCCGAATAACAAAAATGTCAGTAGTAGGGTCAATAGGATATTTTTGGAATCATCGCAATTTTTACCTTAGATAAGTTATATACCCAAAAAATGTAATGAAATCCCTAAGATTCATATATACCAGTATACAGTCAAACCTGATGTAGTGACCACCTGTCTACAAAGACCACTCTTTGTGTTTTCCTTGGGCAGTCGCAATAGACAGGTTTGACTGTTTATATACCGTAAATCTCTGTGTATAAGACGCACTTTTTCCCGCCGATTTTTTATTTTATTTTAAGTGTCCCGGCGATTTAAGCCCCCCACCTGGCACTGTGCCTGGCAATGTTTCCCAGCTCAATCATACGCGGTGTGCTGACTCACCACTTGGAAACTAGAACAACTACCTGTATGGCAAGATCTCTGTTTGGACTTTATTAGAGGAAAATTTGTCTGTCATCTTTAGTTTTAAAAACAACATTGTTACTATTATTTGTGACAAGTTCACAAGCACAAATCGGCGCCTTCAACTCCACCTCGCAGTCAAATAAATGTCCTTCCCCACATGGTTTTTTTAACACAGACCTATAGCTTGCTGCCTACGGAGTCTTTTTTTTTTCCCCCAAAAAAATAGGGGTGCGTATTATACACAAAGATTTTGTATATAATAAAGCCACAGCTGATATATTTCCCAGAATCCAGTGAAAACAACCAAACACTGGTGTCGCTAAATGGCGCTTTGGATTGGATATACCCACTGTTTTACAGTTAACTCTGCATAAGTTTAATCTAGCTGCATGTGCGGACCGCAAAACATAACGTAGTTTGACTTATTCAAAATTTGACTTGGCATGGTTTGCATAATTTGGTCACCATTTTTTTTTTACTTGTGGGAATCAAGTCATGCAGATAACTGTATTATTTATTTCCTCTTTTTATTTGATACTCCCAGGCTAAGAGCATTTTGGATGTCCAGGACAACTCTGTCCTCTTGATCTGGAGGCGCAGTGTTCTGAGAGACCAGGTGAAAAGTATCAGGACGGAAATCTCGCCCATGCATAAGCTCTACTACAAGGCCATCGGGTACAAGGAGATCCACGATCAGCTGGTGGCATTTCTCGAAGAACTGGAGAAGACGGTAAAACGTAGTACCCTTTATATCCCAGCCTTTTAAAATATTTTTTCCAGTTGATAACCCATATCAGTTTAGTGTGACCCTGTAGTGATTTCTTAACATTTTATTGCCGTTTGGTCTACAACCAGTTTGTCTACTACCCAATTGGCCTATTTCCCATATGGTCTACACCCAGCCCGTCTACTATCCACATGGTCTAATAATCATTTTGTCTACTTTTCATTTTTGCAAATTTAAGAAGGAAAAGCTGATTCTTTTGGACCTTAAGAAACGTCTGGATCTAGACACCCCTTTCAATCCTTAAGCCCAAACTTCTTACGTACGTTACAAAAGCACATAAAAAAGGACACTTTTATATATGCCATCAAAGATGTTATTGGGTGTTGCTTGCCTGACGACTAGAATCTGCTTTTGCCTCTCTTTATCCAGGTGATGTAAATGGGTTGTCAAAGGGAAGAAATTCTTGGAATGCAGAATGATTTGTCATGGTTGCCCTGCTGAAGTTGGTGTAATAATAGTTCAGCACTTACAAACACTAGTGTGAAATGAGCGCCGTCTCAATATTACTGTGTTTACTATTACAGTATACATTATTATTATTGTCCAATGTTGGGTCTGGAAGAAACTGGTGGAAGCGGTAAAAGAGAAGTGGATTGAGATGGATGGGTCAAGTTGAGAAGGGACAATGATGCACCTGTGAAAAGAGTGAGGGATCTGGAAGTGGATGGCATAAGAGGGAGAGGAAGACCGAATATGTCATGGAAAGCTATGGTATAGAAAGAAAGCAGTAAGGTTAGTGTGAAGGATGAGGATGCTTGAAACAAGAGGAAGTGGAGGGAGGGAGAGTCATTAGGCGGTGTCACACAGAAAAATCCCTTAAAAAATCCTTTGAAAAAACCTTTCAAGGGAGAATTTTCTTGCTTCGTTAGACAATTTTTGAAGGGATAATTCATGACAGACAGCCAATTAAGAGGATAACTAAAATCCATATTTTTGGCCTCTGTGTGACACCGCCTATTGTGGCGCAAAAGTCTGTAACCCCTTGTAAGAGAGAAAATACTGACTTCAATAAACGATGACGATAATGATGTTTTTACTCATTATTAAAAAGAAATAGTTAAGCAAGCAGTGAGCAATATAGGAGTGGAAAGCATCACAAATTGTATTACAATCATCTATTTTCTGGTCATTTCCAACCATTTGTCATCCCAATTATCTGTCATTTCAGGGGAGTGTGCAATTCACCAAAACAACCGAGATGAAGATCGAAGACATGGCCCAGCACATCTGTGACATGAGGAACAAGCTCAACATGCTGTCTGAGAACGCCATCGACTCCAAGATTGAGCAGCTTGAGACGATGACCATCATGCAGGAGATCAAACAGCAAATGCAGGCTCTCCAGGACAGCTAGGTTTAATAAGATGGAAATGAAAAGGGGTAACTAGACGTTAATCTACATTTGCCACTCTTCACCCAGGTTGTGAGACAACAAATACAGGCTTTCCAATACAGGTTTGATAAGATTGATATGAAAAGGGGTTAGAAGACGTCATTCTACATTTGCTATATTTCACCCAGGTGTTGAGACAGCAAATGCCAAGTCAAGTGTGATAAGTTGGATATGAAATAGGGTCACTGGACATTAATCTACATTTGCCACACTTCACCCAGGTGCTCAAACAACAAATACAGGCTTTCCAATACAGGCTTGATACGATTGATATGTTTAAGTTCAAGTTTAGTTTATTTCCACAATCTGATAAAAATACGAAACAATCAAAAGACAAACAAGAATAGACCATAAATATAACATAACAGATAATGGTGGGATCGACAATAGGCCTACAGGCCTATAGCCTGTCTATGGTCAATCCCTTGGGTATACATGAAAGTCAAATTTAACAAAAGCATAAACTAAGTAACTTGCAATACAACAACAGCAACTACAATAACAAAACGGATGGGTAAAAGGAATAGGGAAGGAAGGGAGGAAGGCAACTTAACATAAATTTAAAAGATGATTTTTATATGTTCGTTTAAAATTTCGTTTTTAAATTTGTTGAGCAAAGGAGAGTTAAAACAAGGAGCAAAAAATTGTGACACATTTTTCATTGTGAGAGGGTTATTCCGTCACTAAAATAAACTAGATAACTTTGCTTGAAGACAGAAGGGCGTTTACTCGTATTATTTATTCCAGAGTTAACTCCTTTCTGGCTCCAACCAGACAACATAAGTTATTAGTTTTGGGGCCTCTTGTTGAATGGGCATGGGGGTTATTCAGACACCACACTGCACAAATATGAGGATATGTGTGCCTGAATAGTGGAATTAAAATATATGTAGTTAACTTCACTCTGGTTCCAACGTGACGACATCAGTTATTGGTTTTGGGGCCTCTTGTGAATCAAATTAAAATATATGTAGTTAACTCCACTCTGGTTCCAACGTGACGACATCAGTTATTGGTTTTGGGGCCTCTTGTTGAATGGACATGGCGACATTCAAACACCACACTGCACACAAAATAGGATGTGTGTGCCCGAATAGCGGAATTTAAAACTGTAGAGGGCTGCAGCCCAAACCTCGATTGTCGATGTCTATGATTGCATTTAATTCTGTTTTGAAAGAAAGGATTTCAAAATAATTTTGAATTGTTTGTCCAAAAGTAGGTAGATTTTAAGCTGAATAGAAAATTAAACTACTGAAATCATGTGCGAAATTCACTTCATCAAAAGCTCACCCTACTTTTGAATACTTTTGACCACATGCTATGCATGAGGGTCAATACGACTTAGCCGTAGTACTTATTTTATCTTGCCAATTTATTAATCAGCTGTTTGATATATTCTACCAAATTGCTTTGCAGATATTATGTAGTTGTAATTTTGTTAACATTTAATGAAACATTTTGTACAATTTTGTGACATTTATTTTCTGATATGAGCAGAAACGTTATCTGTCAAAGACAGACTTTCTTTCAGTGGTCCATCATATATTGTGTATGAATCGTCTTTTTTTATTGGCAAAAACTGATATTAAAAAATTATTTTAATACGCTGCCATTCCTACATAAACTATAATACCTTTGAAATGAAATGCAGGGATTGGAATGATATTTAAAATGTTAAAGAGCTGCAAATTTTTGTATGGAAACTGTTTTTTGGTTTTTGGTTTTTGTTTTATGTTATTTACAGAATATCCTGGTTATATGCAATGATGTTGCTATAACATATTGTTATATCATTTTTGTTGTGTTATTGTGAATGGTATCTTAGGAGGGGTAATTTGTGTGCAATTTTTTGTATTTGTGTGTGTGTGTTTGTTGTGCGCTGTATCCCAGAAAATTCTATTCAGCATTGATATTTTTTTATTGTGAGAGTGAATGTTAACCTATTTTATGTACTTCAATTGAGACCTTCATTGGTTCTCTTCCACAAAAGAAATGATAACAGTCCTTTAAAAGACTAGTCCACATGGTCCGTCCTATATTGTGTATGAATCGTCTTTTTTATCTGCAAAACTGATATTAACAAATTATTTTACTACGCAGCTGGCATTCCTACATAAACTAATACCTCTGAAATGAAATGCAGGAATTGGAATGATATTTCAATTGTTAAAGGGCTGCAAATTTTTGTACAAAAACTGTTATTTTGTTTTGTTTTATGTTATCTACAGAATATCCTGTTTATATGCAATGCATGATGTTGCTATAACATATTGTTATATAATTTTTGTTGTGTTATTGTGAATGGTATCTTAGGAGGGGTAATTTGTGTGCAATTTTGTTTATTTATGTGTGTGTGTGTTTGTTGTACACAGAGTTTCCTGGTTAATGATGTTGCTAAACCACATTTTTATATCATGTTTGTTGTGTTATTGTAAACGGTTTTTAGGAGCGGTAATTTGTGTGCAATTTTTGTATTTGCATGTGTGTGTGTTTGCTGTGCACTGTGTCCCAGAAAATCATATTCAGCGTTTAATCTGTTTATTGTGTGAGTGAATGTTAACCTATTTTATGTACTTCAATTGAGACCTTCATTGGTTCTCTTCCACAAAAGAAATGATAACAGTCCTTTAAAGACTAATCAACATGGTGACACCATAAAGTTTATGTGTATAGCATACATAGTTAACACTTTGGTTACTTTCTTCGCCTCTCTGTACGGTCGCTCGTTTACCACACATGCAATTTTGCACAAATAGGCACCAATAGGCACCAATACAATGGCTTTGCAAAATTAGAGGGTGAAATTTCTTGTAAGCAAAATTTGCAAGCAAAACTGTGTAAATATTACCAATTTTGATTTTGAATTGTGAATACAAGTCATTCTGTAAAATTATTATCTTTCGATCCAAACGCGGGGATTACAGATTATTCATGTACTGAACCCCAAAATCACAGAAAATGTTAATTCCATTTCTAATGCAATACTGTTGTGCCGTCCATGAATAAGAATGATTTTAAGTATTAAAATGTACGTCCAAGGTAAATATCTTATAAGATATATATTTATTTATTATCATGTATTAAGTAGTACTTGTCACATACTAATAGAGTCTAGATCTTCCAGAAGGAGTACAGCATGGATCATATTTGTACAGGGTTTTATAAATACTTTTATATTCATCAAGGCAATAAAAAAAAAAAGTGTATCAAGTGTTAGTTGTCAACTCATGCATTAGACCGAAAGCTTCAGTCTCTGATATCGACGGTTGTTCCACTGAGATTGCATCTATCTGGCTCCTCTGACCGCCTCTATACATGTTTATGGGGAATGTCAACAAATGTCAGTTTTATTAAAGAAATGACCCATATCAGACGGTTATTTCTGTGTACTCATGCATATGCCAAATATGTTGCCACATCACTTGCTAGAATCTATAGTTAAGTATATTTATCTATTACTTAATATTTCTGCAGAATCAATCACCCTTGTATGTTTTAAGTTTGTAGCCAGCCCAATATTAGGAATGAATGTTGAAGAAAAAGACCTGTGTGGTACATGCATTGTGTTTGTGAATGCATTTAATTGATCAAGATAATTCTTCAATTTTATCATGTATCAAGTTTTAGTTGTCAACTCATCATATGCCATCTGCATTGCCATATCATTTGTCTAAATTAGTCAATACCTAAGTAGAATATAATCTAGTACTTATTATTTGTACAGGGTTAGTCCCTGCCATAACCTGAAAGCTCAGAGCTAGCCAAACATTAAGAATGAATGTTAATCATTTTATTTTCCTTTTATCTGCTTTTTAATGGTTTTCTCTAGGTATGAATATTAACAGGGTACTGCTTAATACTATGTACATGTGATATTTATTCTGATAGATAAAAAGCATGAACCAGTTCGAATGCTTTATCTAAATATTTAATTGTTTGTATAATATTACTGTTTAACAATTATACAATCCTTCACTGTGCTCATACAGTTTTGTGCAAAAGAAGGTTATGCTCAATTTTGGCACTAAGGGCCGTTGCATGACAACTGTTTCAACTTTATTGCATGTAAATATAGAAGAATACATGCAAGTGTGTGAGTTATCTTGCATATTGTATGTATATTTTTGTATTTTGTATTTTATATTTTTGTATTTTGTATCCATTGTCTTTTACTAAACTGTGTTCTCTTCAGGAAAGTATGGGGTGTGTGCATTTTTTATTTTTTCAGAAAGATAATAAACATTTGATGTGATTTATAGACTAACTGTTTTTGAAAAGTTTTGTTTTCTTCTTGAAGTTTGCCTGCATAATCAGGTGCCAGTGTATTATGTGTCCGCGTTCATGTGCAAATTAATGTGTGAGTATGTTGGGGGTGGGGCTGGGGGGTGGGGTGGTGTTATAAGTCAAAAGTATTTACCTTTTTGTATTTCAAAAGGCATGCAATATATGTATGCCCCTTCCCTGATTCTCTTCAGAAAACGAGAGGATCGGAATGGGGGAAGGAATTACAAAGGAACATATCTGAAAATATTTTTAAGAATCTGTTACAAATATTACATTAACCCAACGATCTCTCTTACTCTCTCCCTCTCTCGTTATATCACTAGCTTTCTCTCTCTATCACTCTCTTTCTCTCTATATCACTCTCTCCCTATTTCTCTCTCTTTAATCTTTATCACCCTCTTTCTGTCCATATAATCTCTATAACTCCCATTTTCTCTCTTACTCCCTTTCCCTTTCTCTTTCTCTTTATATATCGCTCTCTTTATCTTTCTGTCTCTCTCTATCACTCTCTTTCTCGCCATCTCCATAACCCCCACTCTCTCTCTCTCTTTCTCCCCTTCTCTTTCTGTCTCTCTCTATATCACTCTCTCTCTCTCTCTTTCTCTCTCTCCTTCTCTCTCTCTCTCTCTCTCTCTCTCACACACACTCTTTCTCTTTTCTTTCTGTCTATCTGTCTGTCTCTCCCTTTCTCTTGTTCATACTTCTCTCTCACTTAAAACTTACAAAGTCCGGGAGATCCTGATCGAGGACAATGTGAACAAAAAAATACTAGTTCATCACTTAATTTATTTTTTCCGTCTTCCTTTCTTCCATCTCCAAGCTTAAGCTGGAAAAACAATACAGAAAACTACAAAATAAATGCATGTACATGAAAAGGAAATCAAAGACAGAGAGAGACAGAGAGACAGAGAGACAGAGAAGGGGAAAGACTATAGACAGAAAAGTAGAGTACAAGAAACAATGGATGGTATAAAGGCTGAAGTGGTCGATCTAGATTCTAGAAGAAGAGATTATAAATTGTATAATAAGTGAATGCATTCATACTTATGAATGCACTTACTTATTATACAATTTATGTTTGTATGTAGAGTGATTATTTAGTTTTATTTGGGAAATACTCTATTTCTCTCTCTCTCTCTTATATCAGAATTATGGGTATTGATATTTTTGCCCTAGACCTAGCTGTATTTTTGGCGGGCTATATAGCTCGCTCATGAATCTGCAGTCGCGCGTCTAACTCGCGGCCCGTTCTCCGCTATTCTATTCTCTTTGAAGACACCATAGTGGTGAAATAAAGAGGGTGTTTTGGTCTATTACATTCAGCGTGGATTCAACGTGTGAAAATGAAGAAGAAACAAGCCTCACTCTCGGAGCAAATTCTTGCTTTGAGTAATCCTACTCCTGTAGAAAGCCCTGACGATTTTTGGGATGAAAGTAAGTATGAACAAGTGGAATAAATATAGCTCTTTAAAGATTTTGTTGTTGATTTATGACTCGAGAAAACGAATATCGGAATAGCCCATGCGCTGAGGGCAGTCCCATGTGTGGAATTCTGTGTAAGTACTGTAGAATCTACGTGTAGAGTCTCATGTGAAGATTAATGATAATACTAGATCTAGGTATAGTAATCAGTAGAGTAGGTGCGCTGTTCCGAGAATAAGGATCATCCCCATGAATGACGATCGTAAAGGCAGACAGACACATCTGCCAAAAATAAGGAGCGTCCGCAAAAATATGTGCGTCCGCGAAAATCACTCCAGCAAATTGCAAACGGTAGGGGTGCTGGTCCAAGAATGAGGATCGTCCTCATAAACGAGGATATCCTCATAAACGCGGACAAAATGCGTCCTCATAAACAAGGATCGCACGTAGAAGAATCCAGCTATCCAACTCAGTGAACGGAAATACGCGCCGCTGATTGGCTGATCGCGCGACCCTCGGTTGTCTGCTAGCTGCAAGGCATGGGCAATTCGCTACACTGTGCGGTGTATTGTAGCGGCCGTGTTGCGGGAGCGGGGCCCTGCACTAAACTCGAACACCAAGCAAAAATTGGCGACCAAAGACACATTCAGTGTATATGGTTTCAACGATGTCGCTCTCTACACACTCATGTCGCTCACATACAATTTGCACGTAGCTTTACACACACTTCAACCTACACATACATATCCTTTACAAAAACTTCCGACGAAATCATCAAAAAATATGACTTACCGAAACAAAGAACCACCATACAATTTTGCTGAAAGTACCTAGAAATATCGATGACACCGATGGCGAAAAAAATTGTTCAAAAATCGAAGTCGGGATGGAAATATAACGAGTTTGATATCAACGTAATCGGGAAGTCGCAGGCAGAAATCATCGCACTCATAGGTTTAACATTGTGGGAAAATATGCAAATGAAATGTGTAAACACCCAATCAACTACGAGCATCGTGACGCTAGCACTTTTATGAATGAAAAATGACGTCAGTCGGGCTTGAGCGAACAGAAGAGCGCATTGCGCATGTGCGAGTTTTGTGTGTAATTCTTCGTGGATCGTCTGCATTTTCGCGGACATTTTTTTTCATCGGCGCTCTGCCGGTTTCGGGTTACCGAACCGCCCGCTGGCAATGCCAAATTTGGATTCCCCAGGGGAAAATGACCCTAGTTGACCGTTCACTTTTATGGGTTGTCCGTCTTCCCAAGGATTTATTGCTCATAATGTGAAGGTCTCTGTACAAAGTTAATGTAAAATGCATCAAGAAAATCATCTCGGAATCCGTTTTTTGCATCGCCAATATCAATGTGCCGATCAAAAATATGGAACATCTGCTTTAAAAAAAAAAAAGTAGACGGTGAACTGGGAGTATTTATTACGCAGAATCTGCTTCTCGCATTGCCAGCGCGCGGTTCAGGAACCCAAAATCCGCAGAGCGCTGATGAAAAAAAAAGTCCTTAACAATTTTCGGGGACGTTCCTTATTTTTGAGGTCGCAATTTGTCCATGTTTACGTGGATATTCTCCTTTATGCAGACGATCCTCATTCTCGGACCAGCGCCCCCCCCCCCCCACCCCACCCCCTACTGAGTAATACTAATAGGCCAGTTCGTTCTGTGCCCTCTTTTTCTAAAGAAGGAAAAGAAAGAGAAGAAGGATGAGCTCAGTAGGATGAGGAGGAGAGGAAGGAGAAGGGGAGGGAAGGAGCCAATTGACAATAAATGTAGTGGAAATGTGGATGATGAACAAAACTAATACATGCTGACAACATTAATGATCATTCATTTTTGTCCATACCTTTCAAGACACAACCGCCAAGGTAGCCGAGTTTGACGAAGTTGATGAAGTTGACGAAGAAGTTGCAAAGCCGTCAGCTTTGAGGAAGAAGACCGCTCATCGGGCTCTTGATGAGGATACGAGGTACAAGGGTCTCAAGACTTCAAGACAAAACTGGTCTTCATCAGGTGAGAGAAAAATAGAATTTTAAGACAATGACAATTAAAAGCATCGTTTAACAATGTTTAATCTGAGATGCACGGCCCAACGTGTTACCAGTGTCTGTGATATGGTGTAACATTGAAGGCCTAAAAGAAATCGCGCTTCAAAACGATCAAGAAGTGCCTCAATAAAGTAAAAATCTTTGAATGACCGGTTTTACCATACTCATTTTCCCCAATAGACTGTTGTGTTGTGAAAACCGTTTGGCAAACGCAAAATTTGGTTTCGATTTCCAATCATAAATATCTTGATAATCAGACAGACGATCGGCTTGTAAAAGTCATGGGATTCCTGACTGACCCAAAGGTTTATAATTATCATTGCAACATGAGGATTTTGTTTCAGAATCTGAGACAAAGTTACCAGATCCCTTTAAGACAACGACAATTACACTTGCTAATTGATTAGAGCTTCCTTTTTATGAGAATCAAATTTGTCAAGACTTCAAGGTCAAGCTGGTCTTCTTCCGGTGAGAGATGATAGATATTTTAAGACCAAGACTAGGTTATTACACTTTGCTAATTTATTAGAGCTTCCTTTTTATGAGCTCAGTTGTAAACAAATAAATTGTGAAGACTTCAAGGTCAAATTGGTCTTCATCAGGTGATAGATGATAGATATTTTAAGACCAAGACTAGACTATTACACTTTGCTAATTTATTAGAGCTTCCCTTGTATGGGATTCCTGACTGACCTAATTGCAGCATGAGCTAAATCCAGGATTTTGTTTCAGAATCTGAGACAAAGTTACCGGATCCCTTTAAGACAACAATAATTACACTTGCTAATAGATTAGAGCTTCCTTTCTATGAGCTCAATTTTATAGAATCAAATTTGTCAAGACTTCAAGGTCAAACTGGTCTTCCTCAGGTGAGAGATGATAGATATTTTAAGACAACAAATAATTAAACTTTGCTAATTTATTAGAGCTTCCTTTTCAAAAGCTCGGTTGTAAACAAATAAATTTGTCTCAATTGCTTTTTCAAAAAATAAAAAAATAAATAACAGATCGTAGCTACGGCATATTTACTCTCCAAATTTGTTTGTCATTGGAAACATAATCTCAATGTATTGCATTTCGACTGTATTTATGGATTCCTTTTTTATTCTTAGTTCATTGACTACAGGAACTGAATGGGAATGAGGGAATTCAGTAGTGGATAGGTTAATATTAAAAAAGTGGTCTGTTCTTGAAGAATCGTTGATTAATGATTCCTGAGCTTAAATCTTTACATGCCACACTATTAGCCCCCTGTACCACATTGTATATATTTAGGGTTGTCATAGAGTTAATCAAGAATGGAAATGGGTAATTTTACAAAGCAATTGGCATCAATGCAAAAGCAATCTGTACGTCAGTTTGTGTCTACTGTTTTGTACAAAATTGCACATGTGGCAAACTAATAACTGTGAAGAGAAGTGAAGGAAGCAATCAAAATGTTACATGCAAGTTCATCACTACATCAAATAACTGTCACATGAGAATTAAGAATAATATTACCCTGACGAGGGTGAGATTTTCCTTTGGTGTTTGGAAATCAGGTACACCATGAAGGAGGTGAATAAAGTTCTCTTTGAGCCGAGACATAAAAACCAGTAAGCTTACTAAATTGTTGTTTTTCTGTAAGAATAACCAATGTTATACTCCTTTTATTGTAGGTCAAGGGGAGGATGTGAACGATGATTATGAAGAGGACGATGACGAGGAAGGAGATGAAACTGATGAGGAGGAGGAGGAACTAATGGCTGAAAAGATCAGAGAGATGACTCGAAAGTTGAAAGGTAAAATTTTTGTAAAGAAGTAGGTGATGATGGTAATTGACTTAACTTATCACATTTATAAAAATAAAAAAATCCAAATTAATGCTATGAATTTAATGAAGCTTAAGATTACAAATATATAATTGTTTAAATGAATGATTGATTAGTTGCTTTTGGAGAAAAAAGAATGTTGCAAAAACACAAAGAGTGGAGAATGATTCTGTTTGTCCAACGTCATTTGCTGTGCTAACTGTATATTACATGCCAATCATTATCATTCTCTTTTTTTACTTTGATCCATATTTCCTGTAGGGAAAGGAAGAAATGAAGAGAGTTTAGAGGACAAAGACTCCTCGATGGAAGATGACGATGATCTTGATGATGAGGAGAGCCTTGATGATGATGTGAGCTTTGATGATGATGAAGACGACAATGATGATGAAGATGATGATGAGGAGGAGGATGACGATGATGAGGAGGATGACGACGATGATGATGAAGAAGAGGAAGACGAAGAAGGTGGTGGTATTGAGGGTTTCTCTCAAATTAACGCTTCTGAGGAAGTGGAGAAAGGAAAGGCCGTCCAGTCACAGCTCGGTAAGTCAAATCGGCAACACAACCATAAACAGGCCAATTCCATAATGCAATCAAATTTATACTAAGTACCTCAATATGAATTGTTTCATTCACCTGTTACAAATAATTGTATTTCAATAGTCAGAGTGCAAATTGCATATAATTGTATTACATGTTGTTTATAGGGCAAGCTATAATGTTTGTCCTACCTAGCATCAAGTAATGTATACAGTTTACATTCAGACAGTTGATTTACAATTATTCCTAACAGGAGAATGAAATAATTTGTAACAAGGCACTTTGACTTAACAAAGATTTATGCATTAAATCTGATTACATTACGAAAATGACCTAATTTTAATTCACTATATTTTACTTAAGGATAAACTTGAGTTTTGGTAAAAAAAGACAAATTCTCACAGAATCTAACGAAACTTACACTGAATGTTCAAGATTACAAATAAATGTCATGTGCCAAACAATTTTGGAAGAAAATGTATACTGGCTGAGTAATGAGCATAGAAAGCTAAGGAAAACAGGGTTGTACTAGCCCCGACACCATCTTTCTGTGTAAGTGATTGTTACTTTACCAAGACTCTGCCAAATTTATGATGATTTTGATGACTCCAGAACCTGGCATTACACACCATTACTTACATGCTATATGATCAACTTTTCTGATCCATTCCACACCTTTTCTTTCACAATGCAATCGCATTACCAGAACTCAAGTTTATCTTTAACTTTCAGTAATTTTTTTCTTCTTGATAATTCTGGGGGAGGGGATTACATGGGGTTCAAGCTGCTCATTGATGCTTTATGAGTTTGTGTAGCATGCTTTATTTGTTTATTTAAAGTCTACTTGTCTTTTGTCCTGACAAATCTTTATAGTTTGAATAAAATTAATTTGTGGAAATGTTTTCCAAACAATGAATGAAACTAGGGCTGCATTATTTCATTGCATTATTTCATTGCATTATTTCATGTAAAGATGCTTATCGTCTAAACCCCTCTTAAAAATATAATTTCTCTGATTTTTTTCTTCTACAAAATGGAAGAATATACAATTTTAGGGACAGTCTCACCAGTCCCAATGGCATGAATCATTTTATCACAAACTTTTTGTTTAAAAAATGCTTTCATAGGTAATGGGACACAGACACTTAGGTGAATTATTTCTTCATAATTGACCCTGGCAACTTGCACAAGCAGTCAAGCATGCATTACATTTCCAGCTTATTTTCATGCACTGTAAAAATTGCAAAATTACAACAATTTTCAACATTTTCAAAAATAAAACACCAGCATATCTGCCATCTTTACCATCATTCTATTTTGATAGAACCTGAAATACAAAATAGTTGAGTGCTTGCAAAATCTCTTTTAGGATTTGGTGTTGGAATAGTGTGATTTTCTCACTATTTAAGCATTTAATTGTTACTACAATGAAATCTGTCTATAAAGACCACCCAAGGTACACAAGAAAAGTGGTCTTTATGTTCAGGTTCTCTTAGTACATGTTTCAATGAGAAACCATTTGCAAGGAAGACAAAAAACTGGGTCTTTGTAGACAGGTGTTCTTTCTATACAGGTGGTCACTAAAAGCAGGTTTAACTGTATTACCAGTGCTTTTTCACAGTGTACCAAAGCTATCTTGGGGCTTTCCAGGGCTAAATTGCTCACCGCTCTCTTGTATTTTTGTGTGTTTTGTGTGTCTTTGATAGGTCTATGGGATAGCTTCATGGAGACCCGCATCAAACTTCAGAAGGCTCTTCACCTATCCAACCAGCTCCCTCAGTGTCAGACGTTAGACAGGTTCATGGAGGAGGAAGATGATGGCGCAGAGCTGCAAGTTACCCTCAAGCAAAGTAAACAGTACTTCCACTCAATTCAATTCAATTCAAAATACTTTATTTCCATTAAAAACGAACAAATATATACATGTGATATAGTACAGACAGTTCAAAATATACAATCATGAGCATTATGTTAAGTTAATTTAAACAAACTGTGAAAATGATTAGCAGGAAAGGAAGCACATATAAAAAGCTTGTTTTAGCTTGTTGATTCAGGCATCCAAATGAATATTGTATTATTATAAAATATATTTTCATTATTTGTATTATTAGTAGAAGTAGTAATAGTAATGGTAGTAGTAGAATTAGTAGTAGTAGTAGTACTAAGTAGTAGTAGTAGTAGTAGAAGTAGTAGAAGTAGTAGTAGTAGTAGTAGTGATAGTGGTGGTGGTGGTGGTGGTGGTGGTGGTGGTGGTGGTGGTGGTGGTGGTAGTGGTATTAAAAGTAATGGTAGTAGTAGTAGTAATGGTAGCAGTGTTATTGTTGTTAATATCAATTAGTCTTGTTATTAGTATTATTTATTATTATCATTATCATTTTTCTTCTTCTTCCTCTTCTCGGAGGTTGAAGAAAAGGAGGTGGAGGATGAGTAGAATTATTTTTTTAAAATAATTTTTGTAATAATTTTTCTCATTATTATTGTTTTTGTTCTTGTTGCTGTTGCTTGGAAGGGGAAATTATTTAGTACATCTGCCCGTCTTTCCCTGTGAGATAACTGGATAGGATGTGTAGTTGTCAAACTATAAACCTATTCTTTTATATTTCATAGCTTCTAAGTATAACATGCATAATCCACTGTTGTATTTTGATTTGACTATATCTAGGTGAGAAAGTGCTGACTAGACTCATGCAGTCCCTTATCAGTCTCCAGGACACATTACTAGAACAGAACCCAGAGACACAGCACGTAATTCATGGAGAAACTCCTGGAAAGCAGGCTATGAAGTGAGTAACAACGCTCAAAATACACGGGGCGGTGGGCGATTCGCCCCCGTGAGCTCCATAATCGCCCCCGTCAGGTTGCTCACGGGGGCGATTGCAAAATTAAAAATCACCCCCGTGGAATTATAAAAAAGAAGATTATCTTTTCTGATATAACTTTAACACAATATTGAGTATCAATTTTCAAACCTTAAACCAATGAAATGGAACTTAGATGGCGCTATCTCTCCCATCTCTATGAGTATTACCGATACAAAAAACGGAAGCTCGCACTATATTGTGCGGCCGTCAGCAGTGGCTATACTGCGCCGGTAGTACAGGTTTGCACGCTGACGCCCAAGATCTGCTGGAGCTGGAGACGATCACGCAAAGACTGAAATATGCAGAAGTTTTTCGTTGTGAAAAGTGTGAATCTTCTGAAATCTGGTGATTCTAAAAGACCAGCAAATTATGTACCTAAATCATTATCGAGAAGAAGAACAAGACCAAAGATGTTGCAGGGGCGGATCTAGGCGGTTTAGGGGGTTTAACCATCCTACCCCCCCCCCCCCCCCCACCCCTTGGGCTGCCAATGGAAAATGTGATGTGCATAGAAAAATGCCATCATGTGTCTAGACCTACACAGTATAGATGTCAGTAGATGCCAGGAATCACTTACAGGGGTTCAAAATAGCGCCAAAAAATTGCCTCGCCGCGTTGCGGCTCGTGGACGATGCTCTGCATGTTAGTAGATGTCAGGAAGACATCACTGTCTTACAGGGTTTCAAAATAGCAACAACAAAAATCGCCTCGCCGCTACGCGGCTCGTGGACGATAAATGATAATGATAAGAAACAAGGAATTAAGGAGTTTCATGGGTACCAGTTCAATGGAAATTTGTATTCAAATAAGAGCCCCCGTCAGCACTAAAACAGCCCCCGTGAGAAGGCTCACGGGGGCTCTTTTTTGGGGGGAAGAGCCCCCGTGGACAAAAAATTAATTTGAGCCCTGGTGAGTAAGATTGACTACTTCAAAAGTTGGAAGATTGATGAACACTTTTCAGATACGTGTATGATACACATAATATATACACTGCACTATCTGATGTGTTATAATGATGAACGTAATTTAAAATGATAATACATTTTCTCCTTGAACATGTTTTTATTTTTGAATAGATTTCTCTTTAAAAATGGCAGTCAAAGTCATGAGAGGAACCTTTGAAATATTATATTAAAATAACTATCATAGCACATCTTTCATCCTTTCACTCTCTCTTTGTTCCTCTTCCCCTTTCCCACCCCTGTTAATGTTTCCCTCTCTCTTTCTCTCTCTTTCACTCTCTACCTCTGTCTCATCTCTCCTTTTCTCTTTCCCTCCCTCTCTATCTCTATCTCACTCTCTTCCTCTTTCCCACCCCTGTCAATGTATCCCTCTCTCTGTTTTTCACTCTCTATCTCTGTCTCTTTCTCCTCTCTTTCTACCTTGCCTTATCTCTCCTTTTCTCTTTCCCTCCCTCTCTATCTCCCTCTCAACCCACTCTCCTTTACCTTACCTCACCTCCCCCCCCCCCCCTCTCTCTCCCTCTCTCTCTTTCTCTCCTTTTTCCTCCGTCTCTCTCTTTCTCTATCTCCCTCTCAACCTCACTCTTTTTTACCTTACCCCCTCCCCCTCTCTCTCTCCCTCATCCTCTCTCTCTTTCTCTCTTTTTCTATCTCTTGCTATCCCACCTTCTCTCTCTCTCTCTCTCTCTCTCTCACCCTCTCTCTCTCTCTCTCTTTCTCTCCATCCTCTTTTCTTACCCTTTCTATCTCTATCTCTGTCTCTCCTCACTACGCAGTGCTGATGAAGAGGACGACGATGAGGAAATACCTAGCGATACTGATGACGAAGGGGAGGATGAAAAACCAAAGACCCCCGCCCTGGAGGTTGAACGAAAATCACTGAAACGAAAATTGAATCCTTCAGAATTTGGAGAGCACCTCGCTAAACATCACAAGAACTTCGAATCGTTTAGGAGCAATACCATTCAAAAGTGGTATGAAAAGACAAGATTATCAACCGGAAAGTTAAATAAAAAGGTTAGTTGACTTGTCAGTAGAACTGCCCGTTTTGTTAAAGCACCACTGCACTACGTATGGCTACTTGCGCCCTCTATATATAAAACATTGCCTAATCGGTGCCTGTTGGTCCCCCATGATCTTCTTTTTTAAATGTTAATTGAGAGCTGATTTGATGAGATAACCACCTGTCACTGACCTTGCAAGGTGGTCTAATCCCCCTGGCCAACTAGTGCAGACAGGCTTTAAAAAGTATATATAGATGAAATCTGGTTTTTTGGAGCATAGTTATCAAAACAAATGGGGGACTAATGAACTACAATAAAAAAAATATATTGTGAAGACAGATTTCAACATAAAAATCCCCTTTGAATTATGAGGTTTTGCTCCCAACATGCAAAGTATCTGCAATAATTGTAGCAACTTACAAAAGTGAGAACTTAAATTGAATATGGATGTAAAATGGTACGTTTATTGTTTGTTCCCTTTCATGCAACATAGCTGCCAGCAATTCATAATCCTATTATGGACCTTCATTTTTCACTGAAATTTGCTGTGTAAATGCAAACAAAAACGCACTGTATACGTCTACATGAAATTTTGCGTCGAGACATTCCCAATTCTTGCTGGGGAAAATTTTGAGTTATGATCATCGATGAGGCCTTTAAAAAAAAAATGTTGTATTGCCCTTTCGCGACCGACCCTAAAATCTTGAAATCTACGGTCGACTTATTAAAAAAAATATACCGTTTTTTAGAGAAGAACAAAAATTAAATCATTCAAAACTGAAAAAATATCAGCCCAAAAAGGGAGAGAAAAAGAAAGAAAAAAGTTTTAAAAAAAAAAGATTTCTGACCGACCGACCTATGTTTTAGCACCTAAAGGGAAATACAACATCTTTTTATTTTAGGCCTGATGGCAGTGTTTTGCATGCAACACAATTTAAATAATTTGTTCTCTTGCTTATTTTTTTATTTCCAGTCCTTTAGTGGCTTTGAGAGGTCAGCCTTGCTACAGATCCAGCAGATATTGCAAGATCAGAACCGACTTGTGCAGAGGACTCAGCTGAAGAGGTCAGAGTTCACAGTGCTGGGTCAAAGGTCACAGGTGGAGAGCAGAGAAGAGGAAAGCGGAGATGAAGAAACACAGGTAAAAAGAGAGAGAGAGAGAGAGAGATAGGCACAGAAAGTCAGACAGAGACTGAGAGAAACTCAGAGATATACAGAAAGACTTACAAACAAATGATAGAGAGAGAGAAAGAGAGAGGAGAAGTGTGATGTTATAAGCGAAGAGGACTTATGTGTTCTTCAGTGCCGTAGCTAC
>JAVYIG010011780.1:0-58144 GCA_035222895.1 Strongylocentrotus droebachiensis | reverse complement strand
TGAGCTATTTTGTTCCGAAATACTTGTACATGACACAATCTTGATCTAAATCAAAGAATTGTTTGGAAACATTTTCCAGTTATAAACAAAATATAAAATAAAATCGGGAAAGGGGTAACCACCTACTTCGTGGTTACCATGACAACAGGAAAGTTCATCAGAATTCCAGTAAAAGTCAATCGCTGTCACTATCTGGAGCATCCTCCCTTGTCCGGTTTTCACAGTCTCCACTATAGCATTTACAGAGAGGAGTGCAGGGCAAATCGTTGTTGGAGCAGCTACACCGTCCCTTGCATCCTGCTTTGCAGCCACATTTGATGAGTTCAAGTACTGCCCGTGGTGCAGGGAGCGCAAGACACTTGACTGGAAGACATCCTCGATTATCTGAATACCATCCATTCTCTTCGATAGGAGGAAGCACTGGGTAGTTAGTCTTGTATGATTTATCTCTCATCGTGATGTAATTGGCACGGAGGATGTGAGGTAGTAATGCGGCACGAGTTGGAGGTAACATCTCACCTTCCAGGTTCTTTGATCGGAACAGTTCCCATCTGAGCGATGGTAGGGTTGTTGGACCTGATGAACAGTAAAAACGACATATGAAATGCTCTAGTGCCTTCATCTGTGTTGGAAGCTCTCCATTGCTAAGCTCAGTTGGAATGGAACCCTCGTCCAGTTCTTTGAAGCAGATAATGGCAGGATCATCATCATCAAGCTGTAGAACATTGTAGAGAAGAGGGCACTGCATTGTTTCCACACGATGCTAGATGAATTAAGAGAAGGAGGACATCAGTGTCAGGGGACCAGACAGTAATTTCTTGCAAGGCACCACTAGCAGTAGAGGCAAGGACTTGATTAGGAATCAGGGTATCAGCCTCTTCATGTGTGTGCGCCTCCTCAAAATCATGTCCCTTGATGAAGGTATCATACACAACCACTAGCTTGAAAGGGCTGTCCGTGTTCTGTGAAATGTTATCAAGTAGCCCCTGACCTAACAGGCACGTCAGCTTTTTCTTGGTTGACGATGAAGATAGAAGCTCCTTGATGGACATTGTGAGCTTCATTTCTGGGTGTATCTCGTATTCTACTGATGTAGTTGCCCTCTTTTGTCGAGTCTTGTTCTTTAATGACTGCTTCCATATATAGATCGAACACAACTCGACCTTCATCATAGCTAGCCATCATCCCTTCGATGCGCCTGTTGAATGCATTCTGCAGGTCTGACATATTTTGCATGGCAGCTAGTGTCTTTTCATGCCTTGAAGTACACCCATGACGTCAATTATCGGTACCTTGACAGGAAGATCATGCAAGACGTTAGGTTGTTGGGCTGCTCCAGAAGGAACCTGCGTTATCTCATGTTCTACGGTAACCGGAACCTCTTCCTGCATCATTTCAACCCGTGGGGAAGTTGAATATGATTATCCTCCACGACATCAGGCTGTTTTACAGCATCGGGAGGTTCTGCCTTTGCATCTTCAACTGCATGCATCATACTTGCTTTGTCTGTTGGGATGTACAAAGAACCATCGACAGCACAAAGTGAACGGGGAACCACTGACATTTAATATTCACCTATTGTTTCCGCAAGTTTAGGAACTAAGCTTGGGCGGCTGCCTCGGATGATAAGGAATCTTCCAGCAATTCACGTTCCTCCCGCAACTTGATGACCTTGTCTCCAACACGCACTCTCCTTTTCTCCATCCAGTTCGAAAAGGATTTCAGCTTTAGTTTCTTCATTTTGTCCCACACCGAGAGGGTTGATGATGAAAACAAACGATCAGATACAAACTCCTCAAAGCGCTTCTGGCCCTTTTCTGCAAAGTGGAGATTGTCACTTTTCGCCTCATTTGACACAAGTGCCGATGAAACCAGACTCTTCAATTGTGTCTTCTCCTTGAAAGGATTGACTCCGCAGTGCAGATCGATTAGGTGGCGTAGTTTCAGAGCATTCTTCTTTGACCTAACTGCAATGTCTCCTGAGAGCTGATGATGCTCCTTCCTCACCGAAGCTCCAGTAGCTTTTGGGAAGTCATTGAGGTAATGATTTACCAGAGCAGCAAGGTGAGGTGTGGTAGTGACTAAGTCGGTCCAGAGCGGCTTCATTTTCTTGTGCGTCCAACCATCCCACATTCCCCTTTAGTTTCTTGATTTCTTGCTCTAGAGCCTGATCAGTGAAGAGAAGAGAAAAGGGTATCTCTGACTTTGCCACCACAAAGTCACCAGACTTGAGGGCATTCCATGTTTCTGGATCATCCTATTCTAGGGCATTCATTTGAGCGAGATGGACTGGCATCAGGCGAGCATAGTTCAGGAGATCACGAGCAAAAAAGTACTTGGTGAGGTCTTCTAGTGATGACAAGTAGCCCTCCCAGTCCCCTGATCGACATGAACTAATGAGATGTAGAAGACTCTCCACCTGGTTAAGATACCGGGTCAAGAACTGGGCAAACTCGCCAAGGTCTTCAGCTTCTGCAAGCGGTTTGACATTGCTTGAGTACCAGGATTGGATTTCTTCATAGATCTCCACCATCTCCGGGTCACGTCCATGAAGTTTTTCTTTGAGAGAATTGCACTGGATGCGAATTGGACCCTTGGGAAGATCCGATAGTATGGCATCAAAACGCAACATCATGATTGCAAGGCTTGCAGTAATGTGGAATTCAAGGCCACGCTTATAAGCTTTACCACCAAAGATCCTGCGAAGAGATGCTGAGGTGTACGCACCACATTCGATAGCACACGTGTCAAGACCGCTACCATAGATGGTTTTGCCAAGAGCATGTAAGGCAGCGAAAGCAATGTGGAGAGCTCCAGCTCTTAAGATCTAGTTGGCGTTTCCCACCGACTGCTGAATATTCAAGGCTCGGGAGTAAAGATCGAGATCTAGCGTTATCAATGTCTTTCTGTGAGGGCCAACAACAGTCGCAGATATTCCCTGGGATAACCGAAGAACAGTATAGAGGGTCCCATAATCAGTTGGCGATGTCTTGAATAATGGGGCAACCACCGCTGTGTTTGTATAGGCGTGCTAGCGGGAGAGGATTGAGACAACAATAAGGACCTAGTTGCAGCCCATGTTGGAAGAACATCATTCTTTGCTAGTTTATCTGATTTCTTCACCTGCTTTTTGATGATCACGACAGAGTTTGTTTCCTCTCTGTCCTTTGAAGACCAAGCTTCCTCCTTGTTACTAGAAGGCTCAGTTTCCTCATCATTTGTAGACTCTGCATCACTTGGCATCTCTTCACTGCGCTGGGCTTCTTCATCGTGCAGCTGAGGTTCAGTTCGGATGATTTCTCCGTTGTCATCTGTTGTAAGGTAGTTCACAAGAGCCCAGGTATGAGTGAATTCTTGAGAATGAGATTTTGTTTCCTCTTCTTGTAGGCCTAAAATCTCAGTGGGCTAGTTCTGATGTCTGGCTCTGGAAGCACATTCATCTCAAATGCTAGAAGGTCTTGCGAAGAAAGTTTCTCGGGTATGACACGTGGTTGATTCACTGGCTCTCCATCTACAGCCTGTTGGTTGATTACAACCACTGTCCCGTGAAAGGTTCCTTGCCCTGTGGGTGTGTCTTCCAAGAGATCAATGTTGTCAATGGCAAACCAGATGTTCACACCCTTCTTGACAAAATCAGGAAGACAAAACCCAAGAGAGGGATACTGCTCCTTTGTTAATGACCGAAAATGCGTGAGCAGTCGTATTGTTAAAACAGCTGAATGTTCTCATTAAGATGCACATAATCAGAAGGCGGTGGATCTCATTGGATCAAAGAAAGAATGACGTTGAATGTCCTTCCGTAATAGGTCCATGATCTTATATATATATATATATATCAATGCATACAATGTTTACCAATTTGTCAATTTAACCATCTAAATTGATTGATTGATCAAGAGTAATAAAGTTCTCTCTTGTTTTTGCAATTTATTTTCTTCTTCTCTAATCGATAATGAAGACCCACATCACATAAAATTTTAAAATCTAGATTTGCCATTGGCTATATGTTTATGCTTACCTTGGAAAATCAGGCAATATACTGCAAAAGAGGGGTCTTTATTCTGTCAAACTTGCGAAGACCAAGGAACAAAACAACTTTTACCACAGAAGAGCTGGAAACAATGATCACAGAGCAGCATAATATTTTGTAGGAATGTGTGCGCGCTGTGTGCGCGCGAGCGCACTTGCCTGTGAATGTTTGGGTGTGTGTGAGTATGTGCGTGTGGGAGGAAGGGTGTGCGTGTGTGCATGTGCGTGTGCGTGCGTGCGTGTGTGTGTGTGTGTATGTGGGGGAGGTAGATGTGTATACATGAAGGTTGTCTGTATGTTTGTTTCTGTCTCTTTGTGTTTGGAAATGGGCTAGTAAATAATTATGTATGATAATGGTAATAAAAGTACTACACCTTAAAACAGCTGGCCAAACAATGACAAAGGTACGCAAATTGGGCTGACGGGGGTGGGGTAGGGATTGGCATGGGTTGGTTGGAGGGTTTATCCAACTGAAAGTCTTCAAATTACCTTTCTCGCTGTTGAGGGATAACCACAGTTCTAGAAAACAACTCAAGTTTTGTGAAACCAGTCATTAGATGAATGACACACCCAATTTTAGGGGGTCTCATGATAGGAAACTACCCCCCCCCCCCCCCAGAGAGGGGTTGAGGGTCGGGAAAATTTGAACCCCATCAATTTCTGATAGCTTGGACCCCAATCAATCCAAAAATGCCAAAAAATCAATTTTGGCACAAAAGTCCTACGGGAGCTGTTTCAGTGACATACCGTACCACACTATATTGGCAATGCCCCAATTTCAAAAAATGAAATGGAAGCTCTCATTACCAATCATGTGAAAGAATATGTTTTGACTAATACATGATGATAAACAATTTGCCGGGAAACCGCCTACTAATTCATATATTTGGTAAATTTATTTCTCTCATGGTCTGGTGAGAGAGATAGGGTAGTCCCATATACATCTTTCTGTGTATAGTGCTTGTAACTTTACGAAGAATGGGCCAAATTTCTTATCATTTTGATGATTCCAGAACCTTGCAGATGCTAGATGCTAGATGATCAACCTTTTCTGATCGATTCCACAACGTTTCTTTCACAATGCAATCGCATGACCATTACTGGTCTTTACCTTTAAACAATGTTTCTTGACTAAAATCGACCGATTAGCTATTCCCGTTCGGAAATTATATACCACAACTACATATTCTGAGATTTTCATGGTCGCAGCTACCATTGTACGGCCGTAGGAGCTTTTTGAAATTTTTCAAATTTACCGGGAGTACCGGTAAATCTTTATATTCAATTTTTCTCGAAAGCAGAAGTGTTTTAGGGGCTAAGATTTCTAGTGCTTTTAATACATCCACAGGGGCATCCAAATATATCAAAATTATAAAGAATCACTATCCACCCATTTTTCAGAATTTCCCAAAACTTTGTATTACCTTTAATCTTGCCTAGCTCTCTGATGTGAACACAGCCATAGTATCCTACAGAGTTGGATGGGTGACTAATAGAGTGGTTACGGTAACCTTCAGGATGACAGTGTGTTTTCAAGAGAAAGTGAAGGTCAGCGCAGAAAGGAAATAAAAATATGATTCACCTGTTCCAGATTCAGGAGGGGTAGTGATTAAAGGGGGAGGGTACTAGTTAATACCTTATAGGTGTTTGGTCCACAACCAGTTGTCTACTATTCAATTGGTCTAATCCCCTATCGTTTACACCTAGCCTGTCTACTATCCACATGGTCAAGTAATCGTTTACTCATAAATGAAAATATTTCTCCAATTATTAATAGGCCTCGTGGATAATGGACGAAATGGGCATTAGACAAAATGGGACTTAGACTAACTGGTTATTAGACTAAATGAACAATAGACCAAATAGGAAGTAGACTTATCAGAGATAATACCAGACAGAAAGTAGACCAAATGGCTATTAGCCTAAATGATCATTAGACCAAATGATTAGTAGACAAAATGATTATTGGACCATGTGGATAGTAGACAGGCTGGATGTGAACCATATTATGCAAATCGACTTATTGGATAGTAGGCGAACTGGTTGTAAACCATTCATACCCTAACCAAGTTTTGCATGTGAAAGATTCATTTGTCATGGTTTATGTTTCTTGAGAATGTGATTAAAGCTTACATATAAAAGTACTCAACACAGGCCCTAATTCAACCAGTCCATCTTTCATCCTTGAGTTACGAATAACACAAAAAACATCAAATCTAAAAGGGGTATGAATAATTTAGTGACTTGTTAACTTTATGTTGAATACTTGAAAAGGAGCAAATTGAATACATGCACTCTTTAGGCAAAGAGCCTAGTATACTACATGTATAAAGCAATTTGATTACCACCACGATGTACCTGAATGTGTTTCCAAGTCTACTTCTAATGAATTAATGGTAGCAAAATTATTTTGGCATGAACCTATTGAATATTATAGTATTAATGACTGCTTTGAGAGAAATAGTTGTTTTTATACGCTCAAGGGAAGGTTAGAATTGTGCTATTGACCGAGGCGTGCCGAGGGCAATAGCCCAATTGTAACCTTCCCGAGAGCGTATAAAAACAACTATTTCTCGAATATTAAAGCAGTCATTAATACTTTTATATGCCGAAAACAAAAGAGTCAACTAATGACACCACCTTGGCCTTTCTCTAGTTTATCTGCACGGTTGTTTTTTATGAGTGTATCTTTGAGAGTAGACTAGATCTAGATTCTAGTCTAAGCAAGATATTTTTACAATTGTGGGGGTGGGCCGGCCCTGTGGGGAATATGGAGAAGAACCTGCGCTTTCATATGACACCTCACTTATTGAGTATCACCTTCAGGATCACAACAGATTATAAAGGTTTGAATCTCGAATTGAAAAAAAAACTTGACCTTTTTTGCATGGTCGCGGAATGCACGTAGACTGCATACAGAATGCATTGCGTACAATCTCTATGGGAATAATTTTAACACACAACATCGGGTGCGCGTTCAGACACCCCTGACAACTAGATCTATTTTCGTCTAGAGTCTACGTCTAAAGCTTTTTCAGCAACTAAACGAACATGTTTATGGATAATTTCACGTACCCTTTTTGTTGTTCTTGCTGTCAGCGAGTCTTGCATTTGATAAGTTGAAATCTTGGTAGAGATTCTTGAGCCATTTTTGTCGTTTGGAATTGTCTTGTCTTGTATGAAAATACCGACCAATTTTTCGCACACGTACGGTATCCTCGATCGCTCAAACCATTTTTTAACATGTAAACCTATGGGGTAACCATGGAGACTGACCTATTTTCCCAATAACCATGGTTATTGGGATTTTAGAACTGTTTTAACCATGGTTACTGGGAATTTTCGGGAACAGTTAAAGTTTATGAATGCAATTTCAACCAATCAGATTGCTGGATTACTTAAGTGAGGTATATAAAGTCTCATATTGTTCCACTTTAATCGCAAACACGAATGTTCCGGATATCTATGATTGTCAATGGACTTTCGTGTAAACATCTCAAATGAACTCCAAAATGAGTCTGAAAAAGACAACACAGACTAGCACATTTCTGATAATACGGGGCAAATTTCACTAGTACTAATAGATGGGGAATCTGTTTAGAAGAA
Organism: Strongylocentrotus droebachiensis; assembly: GCA_035222895.1. Taxonomy (NCBI): domain Eukaryota; kingdom Metazoa; phylum Echinodermata; class Echinoidea; order Camarodonta; family Strongylocentrotidae; genus Strongylocentrotus; species Strongylocentrotus droebachiensis. The sequence goes on along the minus strand of JAVYIG010011780.1, from coordinate 50,509 downwards.
AAGTGAATCCTAATTTGCCTAAATTGGTTGAGTGCTTTTGTTTCTAGACCCATTATTTTGAAACAACATCGAAGACATCCACTAGCAGACTTATGTAGCAATGCTCCTTGAAGAAAATACTATTTTCTTGTGTCCACCTTTCCTTTTAGAAGTGGTATGATGCCTGAGCTTCAAACAAGCTTTTTAATTGAATTTGATGATCCTTTTTTTTAAATATTCATATGTCACTTTTTATACTATGTTTATATTTGTACCGGTATTCCTTTTTGTGTATTTGCTTTCTCTCTTCACTTTGTTTTCTTTAAGTTGTTTTTTCCTGTGTTTTTATATACAATTTGGTGCCTATACAATTTGGTGTCTATATGATCTGTTTCATGTTTATAACACAGACTTGCTGAAAAGCAGTATTTTTAGGCTGATGTCGGTTTTAGAGCGATTAAATAAATTCAATAAAAAGCTGTAATAAATGCCAGATGGAAAACTTGACGCGTAGCATTTCGCATACATTTTCTTTTCCCTTTTTAGTGTTTTGAATAACTTGATAAACACAGACATGAAAATATTCAAATTGTTTAGAATGCAGTTTCACTGAAACTGGACAAATTAATCTGCTACATTGCGTCACAAAATGCTCGCTAAAACAGAAGCCCCTCTAACAAATTTGTCAATGTTAGTATCATTTTTCATGTGAAAAGGCTTGCCTTCCACTCGTACCGGTGAATGTTACCCAGCGTTATTATTGTTTTATTTTGACCCACCCTGTATATGAATATCACCCAACTGGCTTGCCAAACTGCAATCCAATAAAGGTTCAAACAAGGAAATCGACACACAGCTCCCCATGCTTTTACACACAGCTGTTGCCATCCTGGTTATTTATCATTTGGACCAAGATGCACATATTATGTACTCTTTTTTCAGATCTTGTTTGTTCAATGTTCCACTTCAATTGTTCAAGGCTTATTCATACGCGATGATGGCGAAAACTGCTGCAATTAAAAAAAAAAAAATTAAATAAATAAATATATGTAAATGAATAGCAAGTAGAGAAGTCATGTACCAAAAAAAGTCCTATGTGAAATGTATACTGCAAATGCATTGACTTATCTGTGTGTATAAGATAGTGAAAATGCGGAGAGCATTGTGCTTACTACCAGTGATATCCTTGCTTAAAGGTTATTACAAATGTTATCATAACAAAAACTCCACTGTTTACCACGTCATACGTGAAGTCTCCTAGAGGTAATAATGTCCAGAAGGCAAGAACAATAAAATCTCCATTACCGAGAAACATTATGTGTCTTTCATCCCTAGAAGCATTCAAATGTTCGTACAAAGTCCAATAGCTATGTCATTATTGTCATACATGCGCGCTGACATGTAAATTGCTATACAAACATTTAAAAGATTTTTAAAAGCCATGAAAATCAGGAAGGGGGGGGGGGGGTGGAAAGCACCTGTTTTTTAATGTGTTCATATATTTTGCTAAATGACATTTTTATAATATCTTAAATGCTTTCCTGCAAAATCAAAAAGGAAGCTGCACGTAACATGGATAATTGCTTGTGTACATCAAATGGGCAAATAACATATTGGACTTGAGACCCAAGTGAACACATATTTTATGAGCAAAGTAAATGTTAAATGATATGGCTGGAACATTAAACTGCGTAATAAATTAATGCAATGCTCTTGCTTATCAACCTTTTGTTCATATACTGATGTCTGTGTTACATTGCATTCTCCTTGTTATTAAATTTAAAAAAATTGAATTTATAAAAAAACCTAAAGCAGTAAACTGCAAACAAAATATAAACATGTATATTATACATTTATTAAATAGGGCAGCGAGTATCCTATTGGTGATGTGAATATACATGTTAATGAATGGAAAGTGAGGTCAGTAAAAAAGGAAAGAGAGCAGTGTTCAACAAACGCTTTTAAACATACCGTACTCACTTACGCTTATTTGTGCTGGACAAGACGCAGAAATGTATAGGGAACTACAGTATGTGTTTTGTGATTTTAATCGGTCTTTTTTAACTCATGAATCCCATCTATACCACCAGCATGGAGATAGCCAAATGTAGGTAAAATACTCAAAAATACAACTCCATACACAAGCCACTACATACAACCTGTACATGTAGCTTTTAGACTTTGTTTGACTCATAATATACACTGTACAGTATAGTCAAATCTGATTTAGTGATCACCTACATTGTATCTACAAAGACAACATTTTTTGTTCCCCTCAAACATTGTTTCTCATTGAAACATGCATTACAGGAACCTGTACATAAAGACCACCTTCCTATAAAGACCACTTTTCTTGTCTCCCTTGGGCAGTCTTTATAGACAGGTTTCACTGTACTACCCTTGTAAGCCAGGGTTGAGAGAGTCAAAGGCAGATACATGTATATGCCATACTTTCATCACAGTGCTCCCATAAACAACTATGGGTGGTATTCTCGAAACCTGACTAACTTTAGTCCATAGTTTAATCCACGGACTAATTATGAAATCCCAAGTGTCCATATGAATATATTTTTGAATAATTGTATTGTCCCTAAATTACCATGCTAACATAATCATATCATAGTTATATTGTTGTTTATCAATTATGTTATTACATTTAATTTTAATTTAGCAACAGATTAAAGTATTCAAAAACATATTCCTATGAACACTTGGCAATCCATACTTCGTTGATGGATTAATCAATGGACTAAAGTTAGTGCGCTTTCGAGAATCTCTCTCTCTCTCTTAAAGTGCCATATCGTTTGACTTTGGCGATCATGCTGTTCCACAACCCTCGGCTCCTAGCCTTCTGTATTAGTACCACTCCCAGTTCTTTCACTCCTCTCTCTACCACCCTAAAATGATAAAAAAGATGGAAAATGTTTTTACCTGGCCTGAGCCTCCGAAGCATAGTTCCACCTGCTCTATCCTCTTCCGATTAGCTTCACTGTTCACTGTATACAAAAACAATACAAAAAAAGATGTTATAAATTATAAAGAAGACAATAAGTAGAAAAAAATCATAATAAATAAAACAGAAAGCTGTATTAATGTACTGCATGTACCTGCAAATCTTGGACAAAGATGCATCACTTAACAAAAAATGATTAAAATGGTAATATACATGTACATTAAATTATGAAAGTCATTTGGAATTTGTACATGTAAAAGGTAATTATCTATCTTCTGACTGATCTTAACACTCCCATTTGAACTAGAAATGCCTTATGCCTCGGTCACAAATGCCATTACAAATGCCATTACGAACTGCTACGAAAGCCGTACAAATGATTTCAGACAATGGAATAACAGGGAGATTCGTACAAAATTATCGTTCGTACAAATCTTTGTGACCGTAGCATAAATAAGCCAGTTCATAATTGCAGTCTGAGCATGAGCAGATAAAGGTCATTGCAGACCAAATTGTGATATACACCGAGACAAAATACTACTGGATACGTGCTCATGAAAGTTATGTAATCATTATTAGTTTATGCACAAGCAGTGCACTAAATGATACACAGGTGGAAGTATGCTTTGAAAAGGGGAAACAAAGGCTATTTATGTAGCACCCCCATCGCTATACATGTAGGAGGGATTATTCCAAAGTGTACAAAGTGGGACCTCTTCATGTTTTGAAGATCTGTGGATATTCCGGGTCATTTGGGACATGTGCTAACCGTGAAGTGGTCTATAATTACTTATCATCTTTTTCATTCTTCATGAAACATCTCCCCCCCCCCCCTTTCTCTCCCCCTCTATCTAGCTCTCTCTCTCTCCCCCTCTCTATCTCTCCCCTGCCTTCCCTTTCTCTCCCCCTCTCTATCTCTCCCTCGCCCTCCCTCTCTCCCCCTCCCTTTCTCTCCCCCTCTCTATCTCTCCCCTCCCTTTCTCTCCCCCTCTCTATCTCTCCCCTCCCTTTCTCTCCCCCACTCTATCTCTCCATCTCTGAACGAGGAAGCACCCATTGTTACAGTGGCAAACCAACTCCACACTAGATATTATACATCATTACTTTTTAACGGTCCACTTCAGGCACTCTTGACTACATAAATGCCATCTACTGCTCTTGGGCTTAAAGGTACTACAACATGTCCCATTTGCAGGCCAAAAATTGAAACAGAAAAAAAATCCACCGGCATTTGAAAGATGATGCTATAAATTAGAACTTCCCTCAAAAAGAGAGGGCATGAAAATGTCTTTTTGTGGGAAATAACTGTTCGTTGTCAAATCGACTTAAGTGATTGCAATCCATTTGATTTAATAGCCTGATTTTCAGACCCTTGAACCTGATGGTTGTATGTTTTGTGCTGCGCAAAGATTCAACCAGTTTAATTTTGGCCATTAAAAGAAGTGGGTTATTGATGTAGACAATTAATGCTCATGTACCCTTTAATACCAGCTCACCAAAGAAGGAAAAAAAGCCAGTCAGTCACTCAATAGTGTCTGACAGTACAGTCTAGAAGTTAACGGTTTTCTTGCAAAATTTGAGTACTAGGACGCTAATTGTACTACAGGTTATTACTAGATCTACTGCTAACATTTACCTTTCACAGATCTAGGACTAGGAGTAAGACATACGTATGTACCGGTACGCGACTTATTCTTAATTCCTGCAAAGTTCTACAAATTTGATGCTGGCTGCAAAAGGGATACACTATCGATACCTTTACTTCAGGCTTTAAAAATAATAAAATGATTGGGGAAAAATCTAAATCTAAATTCAATTATAAAATCAAAGTTGCCAAGACATGGACACTGCATATGATTGTCACAGACACAGGAAGTAAATAAAGATATGAAGAGGCTAGACAAACGAAAATCACAAATTTATTATTGACATTGATAACAATATTAAAATATTTAACAGCCTCTACCCAACCAAAGTCCACCAAGTGGCGAGTCAGACTCATTGAATTCATTCAAGTCAACTTCTCTTTCTCACAAACATTGCCAGTCCACATCAGTAGGGGCGCTGGTCCGAGAATGAGGTTTGTCCTCATAAACAAGGATATCCTCATAAACGAAGACAAAATGCGTCCTCAAAAATAAGGGTCGTCTGCATTTTCGAGGACGTTTTTTTTCATCGGCGCTCTGGGGGTTTCATGTTACAGAACGGCCCGCTGGCGATGCCAAAAATGGATTCCCCGGGGGAAAATAACCCTAGTTGTCCGTCTACTTTTATGGGTTGTCCGTCTTCCCAAGGATTTATTGCTCATAATGTGAAGGTCTCTGTACAAAGTCAATGTAAATTGCATCAAGAAAATCATTGGAGAATCCGTTTTTTGCATCGCCAATGTGCCGATCAAAAATATGAGACGTCTGCGAAAATGCAGACGGTCCTTATTTTTGAGGACGCAGCGGTCCGTGTTAAAGAAGACGATCCTCGTTTATGAAGACGATCCTTATTCTCGGACCAGCGCCCGTACTGCACATGCACTCGATAATCACACAGAGACTTTCTATTCTAATGAATCTCACTATCATTATCTGTTAAGTAGATGTACATCAACAACGGGGTTAAGTCTCTTGCGTAAAGAATAAAGAGAACAAAATACTCTTTTTTGTATTCTCTCATTCACTCACAGCTAGTGGCAATGCACATTGTACACGCAATCCTCCAATGGCCGATATACACGCCTCTTTTCTGCCATCGGGTTAATGACACCATCGCACGCCGAAATGGGCGGCGTAGATTTCCTAGAAAAATGGGTCGCACGCGCAAGAAAAATACGTTCGCCGTCGATTCCACTCCGTCTTTGACCGCCCCAATCACCCCTTTCTAAACAAATATGAACATTTACAATAGTTATCCGTTATCTGTAATGCTTATATTTTCTCTTAAATGTCAAGTTAGGGCCCGGAAATAGAAAGGAAGGTTAGAAATAGCGAAACAAACTATCGGAAGTAAAGCTGTACTCACCAAGTCGATCGACCATGTTTATAATGTGAAGAAAAGTTGAAATAACCTTTGATCCAGTCACATGACTAATATTTTGTGACCCTCTAATCTGAAATTAAAACCTGAAAAGGGACGTCATTTGAATGTTTTCGATATTTTGTCATTCAGAAGATAATAATACATTTTTATTTCGTAATCTAGCTACATCTACAAGCTTATTAGAGTTAACTTTTGTATTTTTTAAAGGAAAGAATTTGCCAAATCAATAAATAAGTTTATCGATATCACTTCGATATTCACGTTCACAATCGGATCACATGACAGCAAAGGGCCAGCGCAAACGTCCTTACTTATGCGGCTAAATTCACTATTTCTCGTTGATTTTATCATACTTTGACATTTTCGTTCACAAGGGAGTGGTATTGTAGCCAAAATGGTGAAGATCTGTGGACCAAAATGCTCGACATGTTGCTCTTTGCTGAGTATATGGGGTGTAGTTATGCTGGTAAGTCGAAACGGAATGTGACTGTGTGATGTGCTGTGAATGAATTGCCTACTGTACTATTGCAATGCCCGTAGGCCTACGTGATGAGAGATGCACAGATGTTTCATCAATGCCAATGGCATGCATGGCCATTTGTCCTTTGTAACTTGAATATTGCTTGATTTTGTATAAGCTTGAGTTGATACTGATTTATTACAGTTAATTATCAATGTTTTGACACTTCTAAAATTGCTGAAGCTTTCAAAATAAAAAAGTGACGAAGACACAAAGACAAAGTCAAACCGAGTCACTCAAATTCAAAACTAAGAGATTTTGTCTTTCTTTTCTTTTTCCTTCAGTTGTTGTTAATGTTATTGATGTGTTATTATTACTGCTATCTGTATTATTAGTATCATCATCATCACACATACATACCTGTACATGTACTTCAAATTGTTTTTATTAATCCCTTTACAGCTTCTTAATCTTATAGCAATATGGGAGTGTTCAGGATAAATGCCTTGGCATTCATCGAAGATGATGATTACGAGTTTAAGACAATGATGATGATGACGATGATGATGATGATGATTTTTGTTGTTATTGATGTTGTCATTATTACTGTTATCTGTATTATTGTAATTGTTTTTATTAATCCCTCTACAGCTTCTTATGGGAGTCTTCTTCAGGATAAATGCCTTGGCTTTCATTGAAGACGTCAACCTAAAGGAGGACTTCGACCAGGATGACTTGGATGCGGCCTACACAAGTGTCTCAAATAATTGCTTCATCGCTGCAGGAATTTACGTTCTCTTCGCCGGCTTCTCTATCTACCAATATTCAGTCAATAAGAGGTTGCAGTATCAGGTGGATTAAGGATTCAGTTTGTGATTGATTGATAAATGTACTCTCCTATCATCAACCCTATAACAAGATGGATTGGACCCTATCCAAACTGCCAATAAACCATCACCAAATCTGCAACCAACAGGGGCACCCGTCTATTAATGTAGCCAGCTCCAAATAAATTTGTCTTCATGGCCACCTCTATTTAAAGCCCGTCTGTACTAGTCTGGCCAGGGGGATTAGACCTCCCTGCAAGGTCACTGACAGGTGGTTATCTCATCAAATCAGCTCTCAATCAACATGGTTAAATGTCATCCTCTATGAAGAACATCACGGTTCATGGTTCTAGGCTTCCAAGAAAAATGGCATTCTACCAAGTTGACACAAATTTAGTTGACACAACCAAAGCAGAAAAAATATTATATAAACCTACATCTCATACAGTTAACTCTGCATACGTCGAATCTGTACTAACCACCACAAAAAAAAGCAAAATTTGACTTGGAAAGAGTAATTAACACGTATTTTGGATAGTTAGGATTTTTTTTAAATGATTTGACTTCCTGGTATGGTATTTGACTTGTGCAACTTAAATGCAAAGTTAACCCTTTGCCTACGGGAACCGGGTTGTTCTTGTACTAAGCCAATGGGAATGACAGGATTCAGTAGTCAAAGAGTTAACTGTATCATTGGAATTTATAGTGTATTCGCCCAATACAAGGAGGTAAAGCAGTGGATATGATTAAGATTAAGAACCGTTGTCATTTGTACATTGTGTCTAGGTTGAATTTTAACACATTCCATCCAAATACACGATCCACTGTGAACATTCAATGTAGGCATATACTGTACATGTTCATGTATATTTGCCACCTGTTTAATATGTTGTATGTCGAGAGCCAGAAGGGCTACTCACTGTTTGACAAAGAGTTAATGCCCTTATGGCTCTCAGCAGATTATATGTGAACATTCAAAGACTGGATATGTTTGCCACCTGTAAAATACATGTACACTGTACATTTGTGTATTGTATATTGTTTGCTTAGAGCCATAAGGACTTAACTCATATTGTTAAGAGTTAATGCCATCCTGGCTCCCAGCAGAGGACAAATACAGTGTACATTCTCCCGATAGTAGGACATTTTTACGAAGAAGCCCCAATCGATACGTGTACCTGTAGTAAAGATTGTTCCCTAATCATGATTAAATTTTCAAAGAATTGTGCAATTTTATACAAATGGTTTTGAGTACAGTAACAGTATACGTTTCTGTTCTACATGTAAGTTTCATATGTAAAGATAACACATACCATGAACATGTAGTGAATTGTGATGTTTTTGGCTAGCAATAAAATATATCAAGATCTATAGAATGACAGATATAAATATGTACTTCTGGTGTAGGTTTAGTTCAGTAGTTTCAAGTACATGTACACTGTACAGTGTAACTAGTCATTATTTGTCTAAAATACTTTGTTTAAAGATTATTAATTATTTCTCTGGACATTAGTTTAACCGTTAGAGAAAATATTTGAAAGGTCAAGTATTTAAATGTACGTACGTTGTTATTATCATTGTGGGGGAAAAGCTTCTTCTCTTGTATATTACAAGAAAGATTTCTTTTAAGATAGCTATATATTTGACATTCTTGATGGTCTCGTACTTTGGTGATAAATGAATTACCGGTATGGTTGGGTTTGGAAAACAGTATTCTGTGACATTCTTTCTATATATTACAAAGTAAGCAGTAATATTTGTATCTCTTTTTCCTTATTGTTATGTTAATTGTTTACATTCTTTCGTTATCCACTTATAAGGATAATTTATATCCAGTCATTTAGCTGGTTTTGTGTGTTTATCAAAAGTTACACCAGTGTTACAATGTATTGTAACTACATTGTATCTCTATCTCTTTATTTGACACTGATCAACATTCAGGACTGTCGCATGTATTACACATGCACAGGCCACAGGGTATGTGCACCGAAAGTTGACTGCGGCAATCCATTTTTGTTCCTCTGGTCAACAGAAGCTACCAAAGAGTTAATCTAGCTGTTATTCAAGAATTCCCCATACTTTTCATATATGACTGAGAAATTGGTGCATTAGATAATGTTTTGGGTACTTTACAAGCTTCTGTCTCGTGAGAACTGTAAGCTATTTTCTTTTTAACCACATTTCAGTGCATAGTTTATCATTGAATGTCGTCTTGTATTATATCAAAAGTAATTTGACATTTATATATCAGGTAGTGCACACAGTACTAAATATATCAGTGTTGGTATGACTGTGAATTGTTATTGATGTTGGTCGGGGAGGGGAGGGGAAGGGGGTGATGGAACAGAGAAGGTGGGGGATTTTCATGCATTATAGCACTTGATATGTTACATTCATGGAAATAAAAGAACTTTTATATCTTTCTGCATGAAGTGCAAAATTTCAGAAATCAGTGAAATGTTTTTCTTTTTAAAGGAAAGAAAAAAGAATTATCTGTGGAGTTTGAAGCCTGAGCAAATAAATATCCTTAAATAGATTGTGTTCACTGTGTTCATGTTTACAATTCATTTCAACTTTGGCACCTTTTTTTTCTCATTTTTCTTCTCAATTTTATTGAATTGTTTTTACAGTGCAAGGGATAAATATCATTGGTGTATAAAACAGATATCAAAATTTAAATATGCATGTATTGTACAATGTATGTAATAAATGAGTATCAGATATATTTAACCGATGTGTTTCACAGACTTGTTTATTTCCTAAAATCAAAGACGGTACCGGTACTTAATATACATGTATGTGTACATGTACAACTATTAACATTTCTGCTCCTTTTTTTGTTAACACTGGTTGTTTCAAGACTCAAGTGCTTGGCCAAGGTTCACTAGACATAGCATCAACTTCAAAATAAACCATTCAGGAATACAAGATCTATTTTAATTAAATGACTTTTTACGAAACAACAATAAATCTCAAATACATTTTTAGTATCTAAGGATCATTTTAAAGTTTATGTTAGAATGACAAAAAATGGTAATAGCTTGTCAACCCTTCAACTATATAACACTATCTCATCTCGAGTATAGGGAATATGCCTGGTATGCAGTTGCCATGGGTCAACTATTGTTCAATGTACACAAATACAGTACTTGGTGCATATCGTGACATAATAGTACATTTTGCAAGAGTGTACATGTTAAAAGAACGTCGATCCTTTTCATACATTGCATGCATTTTTACACAATTTCCATGCCCACTTACACAGGAATCCATGTACTCATTTATGTAATCCTGAACAAAGTACATTCATATCTGTACTTATAATGATGTCTAGTCATTACACAACTAAAATCTGCACGTGAACCCTGTATAGTCATATCTAACAGGAAATGTCCCTACAGTGAATAGGGACATATCTCCATTACAAATCTCTGTAATAATATCAGTCTTGTAACCAGACCAAAACAGTTTTTTTTTAATGCCCTCAATAGGATCCACAAACTTAAAGGAAACCAAAACCTTCATACTAAGTTACTTTTATTGTAAAGTTTAAAAGATTTGAATAAAATCAGTGAAAATTTGAACAAAATCGGGCAAGGAATAAGAAAGTTAGAGCCTTTTGAAATGACTAGTCACTAGAGGGCGGTATTCAATTTGATGACATCATCTGTGAACAACTCTCCATGCCTTTTGTACGTAACATTTCACAATTTTTTTGTTTTCTTCGTATTTATTTGTCTTCTTGATCCGACTTCATAACATGTGAAGTAGAATATCATTTTGCATTCTATATATTGCTTTCAGGGGAGTACATTATCTCAATCACAAGAAAGAAGGAAAAACATGAAATTTGATGTACAAAAGGCATGGAGAGTTGTTCACAGATGATGTCATCAAATTGAATACCGCCCTCTAGTGACTAGTCATTTCAAAAAGCTCTTACTTCCTTATTCCTTGCCCGATTTTGTTTAAATTTTCACTGATATTTTTCAAATATCTTAAACTTTACAATAAAAGTAACTTAGTATGAAGGTTTTGGTTTCCTTTAAAGGTAAAGAGTAAGACCAGTTTTGGAAACCCCCCAATTTCAAAAAAATGAAATGGAAGCTCTTATTACCAATCGTATGAAAGAATATGTTTTGACTAATACATGATGATAAAAAAATTGCTGGGAAACCGCCAACTAATTGATATATTTGCTAAATTAGTTTATCTATCGGGATGTGGTAGATAAAACGCATGTGTGCATAGTCCCATATACATGTACATCTTTCTGTGTACGGTGCTTGTATAACTTTACCAAGACTGGGCCAAATTTCTTATCATTTTGATGATTTCAGAACCTTGCAGTACACACCAATACTTATATGCTACATGATCAACCTTTTCTGATCGATTCCACAACGTTTCTTTCACAATGCAACCGCATGACCAGGACTGATCTTTATCTTTAATACAGTCAAAGTTAGTGACCACCGGTCTACAAAGACCACATTTTTTGTTTCCCTTAAAAATGGTTTCTCATTGAAACATGTACTAAAGGAATCAGTACATGAAGACCATCTGCCTCTAAAGACCAATTTTTTTTTCTCTCTTGGGTGGTCTTTTTGGACAGGTTTCACTGTTTATCACACATAGGGATGCTATATCTCAATGACAAATCTCTGTACTAATATTAGACTGGTTACAAGACTTAATCAGTATTTTTTCGTCGTAACTTCCCCTTAATTTTTTTTTAAAATTTGTTTTAATTTGTGATTTAGTGACATCCATCCCTTCTGTTACAAAGTATGCAAGTATTTTCCTGCTCAATTTACAGGAGATGACTTTGTCATTTAGGATTACAATAGACGATCAGTTGAGAAGAAAGTGAACCGTTGGAAGCATTTCAGGGAAGGATAAATGAGAAGAACGAGAGAAGATTTTAAAAAGAAAGATAGATGATAAATAGGAGAGATCAGATTAGAAAAAATATGAAAGTTGAATATAATCATGTTTAGTGAGAGGGAGAGAAGAAAAAAAAGAAGAGGAAGAAAAATTAGAATTACATAGTCCAATTAGCAAGATAAACATCATGAAAAACATTGTTCCAGATTCTGTCTACCGGTTTTTATTCTTCAATTCTTCAATATTTCTTATTCTTCAATCATCTTTGTACTCCTCCCTTACACGCATCCCACACAGCACAGTGTCTCAACTGTTCACGCGACAGAAAAATGCGAGGTTAAGAATGAAAGGCAAGAACTGTCTCCATTTTGGCATTGAGGGTGTGTTATTATGTTCTCAGCTGATTGGGCGTGCAACAAGGAAACAATCCAGGCAGTGGACTAGAAAACATATAGAGCCAAATACAGATCATATATGAGTCACAATACATGAACAATAACACAAGATTCCACAAAAACAATTTTACTGCCTACATACAGTATACACGTATGATGAACATATATTTTATACAAGAACAACAAAGAAAAGTGAATTTTGTATTGCTTTTCTTAGTCCAAATAGAAAAATATTTTAGAGTAGTATAGAAAAAAAGCCACAACAATTCTAAACCTAATCCTTCCCGATACAAATGATATACTGTATGCAAATGGATGCAAATGAATACATAGTGGCTATTTTTAGAAAGATGCCTCTTAACTGCATGATTAAATACCGGTAATGCCTACCCTACAAACCAGTTAGAGTGCCTGCATGGCATATTGACACAAGATGGCGCTATTAACTTTTAAATGTTTAGTATAATGCAGAAGCTTGAAGCTATTACCACAGGGGGATGTTTCATAAAGCTGTGCGTAAAGTTACAAATGAATTTTATAAATGATTTGAATATGGAGAGCCAAATGGAATGCCCAAATTTGTCCTGACATTTTGACAAAGTGTGATGGTATTTCTCATAATCTCAATTAAATTGTAGCCAAAAATACACTTTGCATTAAAATGTTTTGTTAATAATGATAAGGTTGATCTACATCTGCAAATTTCAACTTTAGCATCTGGAATTAAAAGGATTTGAGATTCCCATTTAGCTCTTCATATTGAAGTCATTTGTAAAGTCATGCGTAACTTTACGCACAGCTTTATGAAACACCCCCCCCCCCCCCCCCCCTACAGCAATTTTAGATACCGTAAACTGCGTCAATGGCAGCTTTGTCTAGGTTTCGAGGCAGCATGTCACATGCATGTATAACATCACTCAGTTTTAAGCAGTGTAATCTTCATGAGGAATCTGTCCAGAAAGTCTTGAATTCTGAATTTTCAATTGCAAATCCGACCTCAACTGTCTTATTTCAGGTAGTCAGGTGACTCTTTTTGGCAGACAACGTCTCCCCATTGACTTCCTGCAAACATCGCTTCTCTCCTCTTTTCTCATTGGTCAGTTCTTTCTGGCCTGCAAAGCTGCTTTTGGTAGAAGAGTTCTGATTGGAGGATTTCAAAATATGTGTGTTCTGATTGGTTGACTCATTCTCTTCATCTTCGCTATCATTAGACTCATCTGATTCTGATTCAGAGCTGCTATCTTCAGAGGAGTCACGCGTGCCTGCGGATGCCTGAAATGACAGGAAAAAAAAGAAAGATAAAATGAATGAAGGAAAGAACTGAGGGTTCTATACAACAAATTTTGATATGAAGGGTGATAAAAGAGGTTATCATAATTATTAAAGGGATCGTTTAGCAATGTTAAATCTGAGATGCACTGCCTTACCTGTTATCAGTGTCTGTGATATGGTGTTATATTGAAGACCAAAACAAAATCAAATGCGCTCCAAAATGATCAAGAAGTGCCTCAAAAAAGTAAAAACCTTTGAGTGACCGGTTCTACCATACTCGTTTTCCCCAATGGACTGTAAAGGTTATGAAAACCGTTTGGCAAACGCAAAATTTCATTTTGATTTTCAGTCATAAATATCTTGATAATCAGACAGGCGATCGATCGGCTTGTAAAAGTCATGGGGTTCCTGACTGACCTAAAGTTTTATAATTATCATTGCAGCATGAGCTAAATCAAGGATTTTTTTAAAGGATCTAAGACAAAGTTACCGGACCCCTTTAAGGTGCAAAGGTGGTGACTTTCCTCTACGCATGGCCTCTATTTAATATCCTATCCGAGGGATGGAGGCTTTTCCACTGTAACATTGCTTGAATCTTTGAAACAGGGGAGGGGCACGTTAACACAACATACATGCTTCAGTCAGACACTTTACTGACTGAGCCAACTGAGTTGAGGTTAATTTATTCATCATTTGTCCTCAAATTTGAAAGAAAGCTCCCTCAAATGTTAAGAAAACTTACTAATGTTTACACATTTTTAAATAAAATCGGGAATATCAATGTTGATTTCCAATCAGAATTTCATTCACACTGCAGTATTATATAATTTCTAAACATAGAGAAATTCATTTCAAATCATTGTCAGATTGTGTGACACATACTCTGTATTAATGGGAAATCCAACTTTGATAGCAAATTACTCTGAGGGGAAAGCAGAAAATCAAAGTAGACTGGTGAAAGTTTGAATGAAATTGAATAAAAGATGAGAAAGTTGTGCATTTTTGAAAGTTACAATCACTACAGGTATGGAATCTCTAAATTGATCTGTGACTTGGTGGTTGGAGAAAAAAAAAATAAAAAATTAATGATATTTTTTGGCACACGAAATATTAGAGAATTATCTGTCAATTACGTCACAATCCACTGCATGACCAGTTGACTTTTTTTATTTCAAACTTTCGCTATTCTGTTTCTCTTATTTTTCTGCTTTCAAACATTCATCTTTCTTTATTTTGTGTTTAATGAAAGATGATGCACAGTATGCAGGACCAATGGATTAATAAGTGCAATGTATTACTTCTACTTACCTGTGGTATATCTTGTGAAGCATGTTTCTTTGTCCATTCCTTAGCCTTCTCCACGAATACTGCCCTGTTGTGTTTGAATTCTGCAGACTGTGCATACCAGATGTTATAAAGTGAAGACAGCATATCCATGTATTTAAAAAAATGAAGCAAAAAGATAAGTCTTCAGTGGTAAAAAACTGAAATGGTAATGTACATCGGTGTCATAGTTGAGTGGTTTGAACATTTGACTGAAGGTCATGGGTTCAAACCCGACACAGCACCGATATCCTTTGGCAAGACATTTATCCACAATTGCCACACTCCACCTGGGTGTAACTGGGTAGGTGATATGCCAGAGCGCTACATATTTGGGCGCCAGCTAGAAGCGTCTTGGCATGCGCTATACAAGAAGCCACTATCATCATCGTGCTTGTATAGCGCTCACATCATCTATTTCAGGGACACAAAATATTGCCCTGCCTTTAGTTTGGTTACCCATTCCAGTGCTTATAATGAGTTCATAAGAAAAATAATAATAATAATAATAACATTTATAATGCGCACATATCCACACCAAGAGATGCTCAAGGCGCCTAACGAGGTAAATACATTAAAATTAAGAAAGTACTGCGGTAAATGAGAAGTTACGAAAATAATTTAACATAATTTAAATATACTTTGGAACAAATTTTGATTGGCTGACATTTTGATTGAATGGGGTAGGGAGTTCCATAACCGGAGTTCAATAACCGGGGTCCGGGGTGCAGCAGCTATAAAAGCTCTGTCACCCCAACTCCTCTTTGTTCTTAATTGTATTAAATTTATTAAATTGGAGGAACAAAGACCTGCATGAGAACTTGAAGAGATATTAAGAAGAGAGGAAATATATTCAGAGACAGATCCATAATAGTGAATGATAGGTGAATAGTAGAATTTTATATTTGATATGCTGTTCTATTGGAACCAAGCAAATGTGGATACAGGTGCTTTACAAGAAGAAATCATCACCACCATCATCATTATCAGCATCCTCAATGAATTTTTCCCTACCAGGTACCCGTTTACTTTACCAGTGCGTTGATTGACAGAAAACAGTTTGACGTCTTGCCAGAGGGCATTATTGGATATCCAAAGCTCAACAATAAAAGAGCGAATCTTTACTCTTTAGGCCGGGCCAAGCCGGTAAAACCCCACTAAACAGACCTAAAATTAGTTACTCATTTACAGAAGAATTCTTTAGATTTCCAGGCAGAACAAAGTGAATTGTCTTTTAAGACCTACCTTTGTGTTTGTCCATTTTATTTCGTTTATTTGTTTGTTTTTTAAAGATTTCCAGCTAACACAGTTATTTTCCATTTTCCTAAACTGCCCATTTCTTTTGTCTTTAATTCATTCATTTATTCATTAAGTTTTCTTCTTCTTCTTTTTTTTGGGGGGAGGGGTAAGGGGTACTTACAATATCAGCCATGAGAGGGTCATCAGGGTTGGGTTCTGCCATCAACAGCTGTAAGGATGACAGCACTGTGGATATGTTTAGACTTGGCTTCCAGTTACCCTAAAGACAATCATGGGAGGCAAATTAATTGCAGAAGTTGACAAACAGGGAAATGGAGAAAGGAATGTAGAGAAATATTTTTTGATTAATTAATTCTTAAGTAAAACTAATTTACCACTATTCCCACAAAGAATAAATGCGGCATGATGAGGGCTTGATGCTCAGGGTCATAGAAGTTCATATTCATGGAAAGAAGAAGAGGGGGAGACCTCGTAAAGGCTTTCTAGATGATGTAATTACAGAATGTGGAGCAACAGGGTATGAAATGCTGAAACGGATGGCTCAAGACCAAGGAACTTGGAGAGACATTTGATATAAATTTTGATTGGGTTACTGAACCTGTCATGAACTGACAGATCACTTTTGATGATGATAACTAAATAGCATCTGGCAAATGATCGCAGAGTAGTATCTAAAATAAACAAGTCTACCTGCAACATTCTTTCCATGTGATCTGTGTTGGCGAGTGTTCAAGTAAAGCAGTCTTTCAGTAAATGTTTAACAAGATATGAGTTACATTTCCATACTTCAACTGACAAAACTTTTTAACAAAATTTACATATTATTTAAACATATTTGTGGCTTACACCCAGTAAATAAGATCGATAAGATGGATAAGATCGAAAATTTGCATAGGAATACAGTAAAGTAGCATAGAAGCTTAACATACAGAACAAAATATTTGTTAAAAAATAAAATGTGATTTATATTAAATACAGTAGTATAAATCATTTGCAGTGGAATAAAAACCCAGTAGGGATAGAAGGGGGGGGGGGGTAATTGTTACATGCAGTTCCCAATCCTCCATCAGCTCCATTTTACAATATCAATCACTGTAAACCAACACCATTTATTCTATAAATTCTTTTCATTAGTTCAATATTATTTCACTCCAACTAATGTATGTATATTAGGAATGTGATTACAAGGTCAATGATAATTTATATTGGTGAAATTACATTCTATTTATGTAGTGATTATTCAGTATAGTATCGATATCAGAACTGTTAAATTCTGCATTATTGTTTTTTTTTTCCATTCATGTACAAATTGTAACCATCACAATTCAGACATCAGAATGCGAAATTTGATTATACATGGAGTTCTATTCAATGAAACTCTTTCTAAGCGCTTTAAACAATAATTTGTTAAAATTGTCGGTGCTATTATGAACCGACAAATCAATAGTTATACATTTGACAGATTTGTCAGTTCATAGTAATGCAGACAAGATTATGAAAGACCTATAGTGAAAATAATATCAACAAGTCTTTATGATCAGTAATGACATTTACAGATATACATTCTTCAATAAAAAATTAAAAAATAAATATATGGATTCATGTTTTCTTACAGCAGGGGGCATCTTAAGTAGATCCAGACAGATTCTTCCACTAGTGTCAATGTTTGGGTGGTAGATAGGGGTAACATACTGCACCTTTGGAGGCTCAAAGGGGTACCTGAAAATATAAATAAATATATATACATGTATATATATATATATATTTGTTGAATTTGTTGAATTGTTTGTTTTCATTGTTGGCAGGTTTTTCTAGAGGGAGGGGGGGGGGGGGTTCCCCTTTAAATATCATGCGAGAGAAAGAATTAGTTACAAAATATTGGTAGAGCAGTGGTAGAGCAGTGGTCTCGTAACCAAGGGGTCCCGGGCTAAAAACCAAGTCCATGTGCTTGTGCCCTTTGGTAGGGTAATAATCCTTATTACAGAGTCCCTCTGAGAGGCCTTAAAGCCCTCGGTCCCCTTGTTGTTTACTAACAAGCACAAACATGCTTTCTAATTAACAGCCAGGTACAACAATTATTATTGTATTTTTATTGAAGGATTTTATTGATAATTATCCATTCTCGCAGTCCACAGACTGAATTGCAATGGTTACAAAAGTTTACAATGTATATACATGATAAAAGCAATTATACAATAATATATTAAAACAGTCTAGGCAATCAACATTGAAATTCAAATAAAAGTGATCAAATGACAATTATAATGGCAACTATCATTAATTTCAATTAATAAGCATGAAATTCTTAACTGAAACATTCTAAAAATATACTATTGAAATTAATCATTAAAACCATTACTATTACGAATATGGCATGCCGAAGGTTTGATTTTTTGTCATTGGTACAACATATTGGAAATTTTGGAATTGGATTTCATGATGAATTAAGAAATAAAGTGAATTACATTGCAAATTCGCGAAGAATATTGAAATTTGTTGATAATAAAAATATTAAAATAAACATATTGCACTGGCTAAATACTGGGTGTTCGGTGTGAATTCATTAATATTCAAGTATTACTCGTTCTTTAAAATTCAATGCTATTACTATACATTTTAAATCACAATTAAATATGAAATAAGTAAAAAAAATGATTTAAAAATTCAATGAATAAATACCTATTGGCTAAGTACTAGGTGTTCGGTGTTAATTCATTAATATTCAAGTATTACTCGTTTAAAATTCAATGCTATAAATATACATTTTAAATCACAATTAGATATGAAATAATTGAAAAAATTGATTTAAAAATTCAACGATTAAATACCTATTGCACAATTACTGGCAAATACTCCCCACAAGGAGTGCATTACATTTTATATTACAGCAAGGTGAATATCAGACATACAAAATTATTGGCATGAGAAAAAATGTTCGTTCAGAGTCCTTACCAAGTAAGGAAGAGTGCTGTGTCTCAGTCTTTCTGTTCGGCATTTAAAGTCTCTCAATCTATCACTGTGTCTCAATCGTCGATTCGTGCTCTGCATCTCTGGAAGCCAGTCGCGAAAGTGCTTGTAGAGCGATTCTGCGAACCTTAGGCATAGATGTTCCCTTCTGTCAGAAAGGGATTGTAGACCTGAAATCTGGAGGGCATGTTCATAGCTGTGGTATCGATCATGAAAAATGATACGGAGGGCTCTCCTCTGGACTCTCTCGATATCATTGGCCTGTTCAGATGTAATGGATGAATTCCAAACTGGAACACAGTACTCAAGCACAGGTCGAATGTAGCACGTGTAAATTGTGAGTAGATCTTCCACAGGGGCGCGATAACGCTTTAGGGCCCGAATAATGTAGAATTTTCGCGATGCCCTTCCTGTGATATCACGAACGTGGCTGTCCCAACGTAGGTTATGCTGCAGTATGACACCCAGAAGCTTGAGCTCTTTCACTTCCTGCAGAGTTGTATCATCTAGCTCAAGATGCAAAGGTGGAAGTTCGGTCCGTGAGAAGGACACTCTCATCGATTTGCACTTTGACGAGTTGATGCGTAGACCGTTATCTAAACACCATTGATGGAACAGCGTTAAGGTGGAGGGCATCATGTTGCATGACCCTCGTCTGCGGCTTTCTGCGAAGGTTATGTCATCGACGTATTTCCATCTGGATATACCTGCTGCGTCTGTCAATGCGTCATTAATCAACGCTAGGAAAATTGCTGGCCCAAGGCGAGTACCCTGGGGTACACCTCCAACTGGAGTAAGGGAAGATGAAAGTACTCCGTTGTATCTTGTCATCTGTTCTCGTCCATGAAGAAAGCTACTGATCCATGGCAGCAGGGATGGTCGAGCACCCATTGTGAAGAGTTTATTTATTGCGATATTGTGATTGACTAAGTCGAAAGCTTTTGAGAAATCAGTTACAACAATGGTGGAAACAGTTTGGAGCCGATCAGCATTGGTGTGGAGGAAATGTAGAAGATTGACGAGATAATGAGCAGTGGAGTTTCCTCTCCGACTTCCATACTGTTGAGGGTCAATGTTAGGTTCGATATCTGCCAGTAGTTGGCGATAGATGAAGAGTTCAGCCAATTTTGCAAAGTGGTCAGTCAGGGAGATTGGTCTCAGTTGATCTATTGTGGGAGGAGATTTCTTTGGGACCGGAACGACAATAGATCTTTTCCACTGTGACGGGACTTTACCTTCCCGATATGAAGTGTTTATGATGTCACATATGGGTGAACTCAACTCTGCTGCGAACTCACGAATCAGCTTTGTGGACACTCCATCTGGTCCACAGCTTTTACCAACTGGTGTCTTTTTCAGCTCACAGTACACTTTCCATGGATGAATCTCCATGACACTTGAAGGGTTTATGGGCTGATACGCTGGTAGTTGTCGTAAGTCTAATGGGGGAACGTTTGCTGAGATGTCAGTAAAGTGATGATTGATTGCATTAGCAATGGCTTGGCTATCAGTTATTTCCACTCCAGGAACCCTGATAACATTGAGCGGTGATGAGTTACTAGTCGCAATTTTAACAAATTTAAACCATGCACTTGGGTTCTGGTTTTTCAGTCTTTGGATCCGATTCTTGTAGTAATCTACTTTTGATTTCTTGATTTCTCTTATGACTTTGTTCTTCAAACTGGACCACTCGGGACTGCAGCTACTAAAAGCAGCCTGTCTGCGCTTGATCAGTTCTTTTATCACTGGTGTGATCCAAGGTTTGTCCTTGCAGTGGACCTTTACTTCTCTTGATGGGAAGAATAACTCAATGGCAGAATTGAGGTCATTGTAGAAGTTGTCACACTTGGTACTGACATCATCTGCATTTGTGACACTAGACCAATCGTGAAGAACAATCCAATTCCCGAACCGTCTTATGCCAGATTCCTTCATCGGTTGAATGGTTCTTGATGTGGTACGGTTAGCATGCTTCACCAGATAGACTTTAGGCAGCCACTTAACCCCTCTATGGTCACTGCGGCCCACTGGAGACATCAATTCAATAGAGGAATAGAGGCTTTGCATGTTAGTAAGTATCTTATCAAGGATTGCGTCTTTTCGTGTGGCTTTGTCAACCACTTGTTTTAAACCATGTCCGTTGGTGAGTTGACTAATAGATTCAGGCGATTTACATCCCCAAGAATAATGATTCCTGCTTGTTGGAATTTAGCAAGAATATCATCAATGGCCTGTGATATGTGCTGGATCAGCGAGTCACTGTCAGGGTTGTTGGGGGGACTGTATAGCGTTGCTACGAAGATGGAGGACACTGAGCGCGGCAGTCGGTGAGGGCGCAATTGAACCCATACAATCTCATGATGTGATGGTACCGTAACGAAACTCATTGGTGTTGGGTGCATTTCATCTCTGACGTACAGTGCCACGCCCCCGCCACGCCTTCCAGTCCGATTCTTAGAAAACATAGAGTAACCGGGAATGTTATACACTTGATTAGGTATTTCATTAGTGAACCAAGTCTCGCTCACCGAGATGATGTCAAAATCACCTTCTGTAACAACAGTTGTAAACTCATCAAATTTGTTGTTTAGTGACTGTGTATTAGTCATGTACACTGAAGGCAAGGTGACTTTTTGGTGGTTTAGCTGAATTTTTACATTTGCACATGTTCTTTGATTGCGCTCAGTCCATTGAACTGTTGATCGATGTGGTATAATCCTAACTGGGATATTTCTCTTAATGTGCCTACCAGCTCTCCGGCCTCTTCTTTTCTTCGAAATTCCACAGTCTTGTATTGTTAAATGGGTCTCATCAGATAGTTTGAACGGTGGGCTGCGTAATGACAATAGCTCTGTCCGTGAATAAGATATCCTCTTGACGGCAGTTAACCCTTCTGCTGCCGAATCGATTTCTGGCTGCATTTGGGTAGGGTACTCAGTGGCTGGACTCCCCATTGCTAGCCCGACAAAGTTATTCACCACACCGCACAAAGTAGCAGTTACAATCAGGCACACAAACCTCATAGCGATAAGTTAAAAATACTTGTCAGTTTAATCGAAGTTCTCAGCAAAAACTTACTTCATTATGTCCATTGAAAAATCAAGAACATGAAATGTGACTTCTGAAACTATTTAGACTGCTAAAGTAGTAAAACGTGATGAAAATTATGGAACTGATCGTTGTAGGCGTCAGCATCAAACAGCGCCATGTGAGATGATGATTATCTGACAATTATCTTCATCAAACAAATTACATTTGGGGGAGGGGGGAGGGGGGGGGGGGGGGTTGAAGCACAAAGGAAGGCAATGTACTAGTTTGAACGATATGCTACATGTACCTGTCTGGAATGTGTATCTCAAGTTTGAAGATTCCTCCAGCATATGGTGTGGATTCGCCTCCAAGAATCTCTGGAATGAAAACAAAGCATCCATTAGGGCGAGTATAATATATCATAATAATAATGAGAAAAAACAACATCAGCAGCAATAATGATAATGATGATGACGACGACAATGGTGACCACGATGATGATGATGATTATGATTATGATGATGATGATGATGATGATGATGATGATGATGATGTTGATGATGATGATGATGATGATGATGATGATGATGATGATGATGATGATGATGATAACAAAAATAAAAAATAATAATGACAATAATAATCATTGTCATTGACATTAATGATAACTAATAATTTCTAGAAAACCCAACTCCTGCAACTTACGAGCTTCAAGACGAGTCAGATCCCCATCTTTCATCCAGCAACTTACACCAGGAGGGGGCGCCCTTTCCATCATTTCAAGTTCTCGTTTCATTCGAGAGATGCGCTGCATTGTGCTTCTCATAAATCACATTCACAGACTGCAGGCTGTTCCAAAGAAGAAGGAAAAAAAAAGAGACTTTGATCTGTCACTATCTATGACCTATCTATGTTAGTTAAATGCATAGAAATATGTAGAAATAGACCTAGAGTCTATGTAGTATGTAGAAATATCAAGAAATATGTAGAAATATGTAGAAATATCAAGAAATATGTTAGGTGCCAACTATTCTACGTCTTCCCTCTGATGCTGGCTCTCTCCAAATTCCAATGTTACTGTCATGTCTTCTAGTTTTAGTGTTAAAAATTAGTAAAATCTGAACCGCCTGAAGATGGAACAACTAGATCTACTAGTACTAGACTCTAAGTTAGATCTAGCTAGACCTAACTAGAAATTAACAAGCAGCAATCCTTACATATTTTCAAGTAATAACTCGAGGCAAACCTCCGTCCTCAGTCTCAGCTAGACATGTCAGACACAAACAGCTCGCAATTTAGTCTAGAAATTAGAAATAGAAGTTGTAACGTTAGAAGCTCCGAGAATTACAAGAGTTCCGTCTGAGTTCCTGGCTTGAGCCTTGATGGTTGATGTTGTTGTGGCCTCCTAAGTTTTTTCCCGCAACGGAAGTTGAATAAAATCCCCTACTGGCTCGAACTAGATATTGATAGAGAATAATACATTTTGTTAAGGAATTGTTCATTTATATTTACGATATTCTTCAATTTAATTTCAAAGTATCTATTTTAACTCAATTTTTAAATTTTAATTCCGAATTAAATCTTTTTTCATGAAATCATGTTTAATTTTCCATTTATAGAATTATAAATCAGTGGTGAGTGCGGTGTTGCCAATTTCTATAAAGCCGATAAAAATAGTTTACACTTTCTGATAAATTTCATCCATTCGACACAAACATGAGTGGTGGGGTTTATGGTGGAGGTAAGATTTCTTTCTTTTCGTTTGAATTTCATTTATTTTGATATCTTTGCCTGCCAATAATGATGTTTTTAAAGCTATTTATGTATCAGGATCAAAGACAAAGAAAAATGGTGATGATTTTACATGTGTGTGAATGTGCAATATTTGTCGTGTGTAGCCGGTCAGTCGGGATAGAATGCTAAAAATTTATCCCCGCGCCGGGAGCAGTAACGGCGCGGGCCAGCCCGACTCCGCCCCGCCAGCGCACCACTGGCCGCCTGGCGTGGACCCTGGCCTGACTTTTTTTGCTAACACACACACAACTACCGGTAACAGTAAAACTAAAAGTAACACAGAATTAGATCTAGGGTCTCTAACTAGACCTACTAAACTAGACTAAGTCTAAGCATGATTTATTTTGATATGAATATGAGAATAGAGATTGTCATTTTGTCAACGATCAGGCATGTATCAACTTGCCTTTCATCTTCTTTGATGAAAGTTGAAACAGAGTTAGACTAGTCTAGTCTTAGACCGAAAGCTTCAGTCTCTCTAATCGTCGGTTGTTCCACTGAGACTACGTCTGGCTCCACTAGACCTCCGATTATAGAGACTGAAGTCTGGGGACCTCTTTCTGCGAGGGACTGTACGGAACCAATGGTTCGGTTCGGCAGGACCGCGATGAATGAGATATGCTACGAGATTTTCACTCTTTACATCCTCATACATGCAGTAATATTACAATAATTAGAGTCTAATTAAAAATAACATATATTTAGCTTATTTGACTTACGATAGGTTGCTCATTTAGATCCTAAATTAATGATTAATCGGAGAAAGTCTCGTCGTCAACATTATCCGTCTTGGTTTTAGTTGATGAATATTCATTTTTTCTTTTCGAACGTCCAATAGCTACCGTAGCTACTACGTATACGAGTCGGCCCGGCTTGACCAACGAACTCCCACGAAACGAGTGCTCTGATTGGCCATTGGCTATGTTTTGGTAGGTGGACCCGGAAATATATCGGTCGCCGGGTAATATTTCGAATGCATGAACGTACTGCTTCGCGGTTCTCAGATAAAAATTGGATAGTCTAATTCATATAAGTAAGTCCGTAAATTATTTATTTAATATTAAGTTATCAAATTTTTATAACTGTAATTAGGACAAATGACATACCGACCTAATTTACATCTGATTTAGAAATCAGAAAATTAGATCTAACTATTTAGACTAAATAAAGAAAATCGGGGAGAAATGTTTTGACAGAAAAAGCTGCCATTGTTGGCTATAGCTACCCCCACGGTACGAGATCTCTGGGTTGCCATCTGTATTGGGGAATGACAACAAATGTCAGTTTTATTAAAGAAATGACCCAAATCAGATGGTTATTGCTGTCTAGTCTAGTCTCTAAGTAATTTAGTCTTTTGTCAACTGTGTTTGTTGCTACGGCAAGGCAGCTAGTGAAAATGAATTGTGTTAATCTAATTATGGAAATGCAAGCATTACTTTAACAAACAGAACCTTGGTATTCCTGGCTCATTTTTCCTGATTGAGGAGTCGTATGAAAGGGCAGAAAATGAACTTTCTAGAAATGTGAATTTCTCTTTGAAATTCAGATACCGCCCGCCAAATTGATACCCTATCTTCAAATTGTTTTTAATCACTTATGCATGAAATATGCATCCTACGAGTTGCATCAAATGCAAATATGCATCCAATGAGTTGCATCAAATGAAAGAGAAGTAGACCTATCTAAGCTTTACTAATTTATAGGTCTAGAATCTAGACTATGTGTCATTTATTAATAATAATTGTGATTAAAATATGATAAAATATCATTAATTCTCGGTTTCATTTTTCTGGGACGCACTGTATAATCTTTTTCAGACTATGAGTCTCTACTCTCTAAGCTGTAGTCCGATTTGGGAGACTATCTCCCATATAAAGCAGATTTAACTTTCAAAAGAACAAAAGAAACATCCCCAACAAGGTCATTTTTTCCAGTCAATTTTAACCTCTCTGAGGTCAGGAGCCCACTGGTTTGATGTGTACATGTACATGTACATCATAAGAAATAACAATTTCTCTTAAATAAGTATAATAATCAGTATTAATAGCATGGGCAAATTTTGACACTTTTTTCTACTCTGATCGTGCATGATACTAAGTTTTTAGTATGTTCTTTGTTTTTTGTTCTGTTCTTTTGTTCTGGTTTTCCTGTATGTGTGTTTTTAGGGGTAGGCTTTTATAGATTCTATAAGGAATCCCTCCTTTCTGCCTAGATCGCAAATGCTCTTATAAATTGCCATTGTATTTGTTATCACTTTCTTGTTTTTTATACCTGTAAATCCATTCTGTATTTGTATGTTTTAAATGTTTTTATGAAGAGTGTTGAATAAACTTTGAAGAAAAGCTTTTATGAAAATAAAAGTAGACAGTGAATTTTTCAAGAAGATGGCCAAAAGCGGGGTGATTTTTCATGAGGAACTTGCTAATTATATTTTTTTTTTGAGCCAAGGAAATCCATTTGCGGCAAATGTAAATAAAGGAAATTACATGTAGTTTCCTAAATTGGAGACTGCATATCTCCTAAATAAGCTACTAAACATCTCAACAAAAGTAACCTTGTAATTGATAATCGGGTCAGTGGCCTATCTTTGGCCGATCAGGTGAAATCAAATAATAATTTCTGATCAAAGAATATGATCGGAAAAGAAAAAAAAATGCTGAAAATGTTCCAAGTTTTAGCTTATCAAATACTAAAAGAAAAGGTAGACCTCTATAGCTGGGATTATTTTGTCATTTGGAGTTGTTGTAAACCATGTTTGTTGATAAAGTGCCCTTTCATGACTTTGAAATTAATAAAATTAGTCTAAGAGGAGAGGCAAAACATGCGAGCTGCCATTTTAGATAATAATGTAGGCACACATTTTTTTTCCATTGTCAATTTGTCATTATACTCCCAGCTATGCATGTTTTTTTAGTATTTCATAGCCTAAAACTTTAATATTTTCAGCATTAAAAATAGAAAATTACCTATTTTTTTCCGATCATTTTCATTGATCGGCAATCAGAATTTATTATCCGATTTCACCTGATCGACCAACGATTTGTCCCCAATCCGATAAACGGTTCCGGGATTTATTTCACCTGATCAGCCAGCGATCATCCCCGATCCGATTATCGGTTACAGGATTAAACAAAAGTCTCTGACATTAACTTAGAGACAGTTTCCTATGCCCATTGACTCCTTGCCTTCTTTCATTTTTTCTGCTGGTATGAGAATGAACCAGGGTGGACCTTCTGTCATGGTAAGGATTGGATTTTAGTAAGAATTCTTCTTGTTTATTTTTTTCAGATGAGGTTGGTGCTTTGGTGTTCGACGTGGGCTCCTACTCCGTGAGAGGGGGGTATGCCGGAGAGGATTCACCTAAGGTAGGTTATTTACAGATTGGAATTGATAATAATAATAAAGTCATTTTTATATAGCGCATAATAATGAATTCTCTATGCGCTTTACAACAATCAATTATGCAATATATTACATGATTAATCCAAAGATTTAAATAAATCTAAAGATTTAAATGTGCATGAATTAACAGAAATACATATCGTATACAATGATGAAAAAATCAGATATAATGTAAATGATATAAACTTATGAACACAATTATAATAGTTGAATAATTACGATCTTATTGTAGTAAGGAAATAACATTATTTGACATAAACTAGCATATAATTAACAGACTATTGGATGAACATAAATGTTTTGGAAACGATTTGAAAGAATCGACCGTCCGGGCGTTACGAATATTGAGGGGGAGGTTGTTCCATAGGGTGGGTCCATAGTACATGTAGCTCAGGGATCTTTCGCCGTAGAATTGTGTTTGGGTGCGTGGGACTTGTAGGAGACTTTGTTGGTCTTCCTTTAATTCTGAAATTTGACACTCTAATCCTTAGGTATATAATATTATAAGATGATGAAGCGGATCCTAATCAAATGATTTGTTGAGACCCACATGACCAGGCATTTATTTTGCATAACACATAATTTGACTACCGTAAATAACGTTGTATAAACCGCCCTCGTGTATTAACCGCACCCCTCTTTTTCGCCCTTAAAAAAAAAAAAAAAAAAAAAAAAAAAAAAACTTTTTTTTTTTTTTTTTTTTTTTGCCGAGATTTTTTTTTTTTTTGTGTGTAAGATCATTACGGTACTGTAAATTAAAAAACAGTAGGGACCTAGGATAGAACCTTGTGGTACACCATGTAATAGAAGAAAAATTGGAGGAATTATTATTATAAACTACATATTGAGATCTATCAGAAAGATTACTTTCAAACCAAGATGACAGACAAATTTGAGTGTTGTTCTAGTTTCCGAGTGGTGAGTCAACACACCGATTACCGAGCTGGTAGACATTGCCAGGCATAGCGCCAGGTGGAGGGGCATAAATTGAAACTTTAAAAAAAAAAAAAAAAATTTTTTTTTTTTTTTTTTTTTTTGTGTACCGTGTATAAACCGCACCCCCGACTTTGAATTTTTTTCGGCGGCAAAAAAAGTGCGGTTTATACACCGTTATATACGGTAAACACATGCTATGCAATATTTTCTTTTTTCTTTTTTAAACATCATCTTATAAAACAAATAATACACATCATTTTGTTCGGGCCTTAGTAAAAATTACCCACAGTCAATACCTTTGGAACAGTCTAACACGCCCGAGGCGATATCATGTGTGGGTTATTCTTACTAATGCCCTCACTGCTGTGTATTATTTATATACTAACCCTAAGAGTAAGCTAATTCTCACTCTAGTCCTAAGATATACATCACTATGTAAATGTTGTATTTATAGGGCCTCCACAGAAAACAGTATTTAACTACTGATGGAGCCACCCTTAAAAAAAAAAGACTTGATAAATAAATAAATCCATAAAATCTTACTCCTACACCATGCTTCAGTTGACAATGTACACAAATATTATTCTAAACTTGAACCAGTTTTAGAGAAATATTTTTCTATTTCCTTCTTTGGCAAGCTATATATGTAAGTTATAATGAGCTTTAAAAAAACAGGAAAATTTGTAACGTTAGTTCACAAAATTTAGTCCATCATCATCATCATGATACGAGGAGAGGTAGATCCTGTCATCCTCGGTCACTTCTTCAGGGTTGGTTATGTTCTAGAGTTAACTTATTTGCACATGCGCAGGGTTGGGACGGTTTTGATCATATTAAATTAACTTAACTCGATTCGCTCAGACCACCAGTGCTTATCCAGTCTCATCTTGAAGATATCAATGGAGGTCGAGTCAATTATTTCTTGAGGGAGACTATTCCAGTCGAACACCACTCTGTTGCTAAAAAAAAAGCATTTCCTTATGTGTAGACGAGACCTTTCCAGTAGAAATGCATAATTATTACAAGGAAATATATTTGCTTTAGTAAAAGTGATATTCCCTTGCAGTAACTCATATTTCCTGCTGATTTCCTAGACTGTTGTTGTCCCAATCTTTCCAGAGCTAAATTTTGTCTGTTCCTGTGCAACTATCTCTTTTATTATAAAACCAAGTCAACACTGTTGTTCTGGATACTTTTGATGTAAATATCATTATTATTATTATTTATTAGGCCAATCATGAAAGCACAATACAATGACATTTTGACAGATCATGCAATACATTAACAAAACAGCAGGAAAAGAGAGGGATCAACGTGTGGGCCGGGGCTCACAAAAGTGAAATTCAACACTATTACCTGGAGGCATGTGAGCCCTCACATGTTGCTCCCGAATAAACTTTAAAATAAACATTGACATACACACAATATTACACATTGTTAAAAAAAAAAACATCATAATCCCCCCCCCCCTCCCTCAAAAAACTAAAACTAAAATGACACATCACATATTCCTACAAATAAGGATATCATATAGATATCCCAAGGAAATTATAATCATGAAACAAAGCAGCATTATGCTTTAAATCTTGTTCTTAATGTTTCTTACGTACATGATTGTCATACCTACAGGCTGAATTCCCGACAACAGCCGGGTCAGTCGACTGCAAAGATGAAGAATCGATGGACATTGACGGTCAGACGCAACCGATCATCAAGGACGGAGCAATAAAGAAGCGATACGTTGTTGATACGCCTTACCTGACGTTTGTTCGGGAGGGGATGGAACTGGGCACGCCACTCAAAGATGGCATGGGTGAGTACTAGATATGATTTTCTTTATTTTTTAACTGATTGCTTAGAGGCCCACTTTACTACTTGTATCTACTTGCTCCCTCTATATAGCACACAGTGCCTAATTGGTGACCATTGGTCCCCCATGATCCTCTTTTTCTTATGTTAATTGAGAGCTGATTTGATGAGATAGCCACCTGTCAGTGACCTTCCTGTGTGGTCTAATCCCTCCTAGCCAAATTAGTACAGATGTGCTTTAAAGTGACTCGGTAACATTGTTGAAGGTTGATAAAAAACTGTGTAATTTTTGTATGAAATGTTCCTTTTACTGTACTAACCCTCTAACATGCAAAAAATCCTGAACAAATTCTCAAACCACAAAGATATTTATGGTTTTCTCTGAAGGCGTCACTGTCCGACACTCTCTAACAGAAAATTCTCCCCACCATTTTTGAATATTCCCAACTGTTTATCCATAAAAATAAGACATAAATAAGGCCAGCTTTTTTAAATCTTTCAACACTGAAATGTCTGGAATGGTATAAAGAGCAAATTTATTGCTTTGTGACGATTTACAGCTTATCTTTAATTTTTCATGTAGCATTCAAGTCACTACCTTACCACCATTTTCTCTCATCTGAACAATGTTACCAAGTCCTTTCAAGTCTTGTTCCCTTATGACGTGTTAATAATAATAATAATATTCAGCTTTTATATAGCGCAAATCACAATAAGTCTCTATCTATCTATCTATCAGGCTATAGTTCATCCAGACGTTGGACAAAGCCCTCCTCATGAAATTTCCATTCTCTTCTGTCTCTAGCTGTCCTAGTCCAAGCGGCCGTTCCCATGTATGATGTTAGGTCATCTCTCCATCTTCTCTTCTGTCTTCCTCTTCTTCTCTTTCCCACCCTTGGTTGCCATTGTGTTAAACGATTTGTCCATCTATTGTCCTGAAGTCTTGCTACATGCCCAGCCCATCTCCACTTTGATTCTCTGACTTTCTCCATGATGTCTTTAACCTTTGTTTTCTGGCGTATGACTTTGTGGTTGATTTTGTCTCGCAGAGATAAATGCGACATCTTTCTCTCCATAGCTCGTTGAGTAGTCACAAGCTTCTGTTCTAGATCCTTTGTCAATGACCATGTTTCTGATCCATATGTCATAGTTCTTAGAATGCATTGGTTGAACATTCTTCTTCTTAGTGACATGGGTATGTTTTTATCGTTCAACATGTCTTTGTATCTTCCAAAGTTCATCCATCCTAAGCGCTTCCAAACTTGGATATTATTACCCCGGCTTTAGCTGTGCTGCCATTATAGCGCTCTAGCATTTCAAGGAATAAATTCCACTTTTGTTTAAATGCCACTGCAAAAGAAGAGGGGCTAGGGAGGAGGAGGAGGTGGGGGCGAGTTGGCTCAGTCAGTAAAGCATCTGCCTGTCGAACCAAAGATCGTGGGTTCAAATCCAACCCGGGCATATGACTGTGGCCTGCGTTATGTATTGATGTGCCCCTCACCTGTTCCATAGACACAGGCTATGTTAGAGTGGAAAAATACTCTTAATGTCCCACGGATAGGATGTTAAATGGAGGCTCCGTGTTGTTGCCCTATAAGCTACTGAAATAGTTGCATTTGATTGGATGAAGCTAATTTGTCATAGAAATTTACTTTCTATAATCATTTGTTATTGATGACAAGTTTTATGAAACAGAGCCCAGTGGTGTTGTCCTATAAGCTATTGATATTGTTTAATTTGATTGGCTGAGAGCTAATTTTTTTTGGAAATTAATAATTTGTTATTGATGACAAGCATTAATATAAGGTTTACCGCTATGTTTTTCCTTTCAGGTTGCAACCTATTCAGTTTATTTTATGTCCTTGTCAAATATCTTCTTAAATGTTGTCTTTTTAACTGAATGCAATAGAATTGAAGTATTGTTGCCCTTTTTTTACATCTATTTCTTCCATCTCTTTGTGTTTAGTTGAAGACTGGGACATGTTCCAGTCTGTTTTAGACCACGCCTACAAGAAATACATCAAGTCCGACCCCAGCCTACACCCCGTGCTCATGTCTGAACCTGCCGTAAGTCAAGCTCAAGCTCAAATTCAAGTTCACTTTATTCAATACTTGCATTAAAAATATACAAAGGTAAAAAAAAATGGTATCAATATATACAGGCCTGATAATTACGCGATATAAATCGGTTTTCCGATTAAAAAAAAAAATTGTTTTCTTTATTTTTGCCTGATTTTTTATTTTATTTTCTTTTCACCTGATTTTTTTTTTAATTATTATTCTTTTTCTTCCGGAGTTTACCCCCATTTTCCTGATTTTCCCCCAATTTTCTTACTCAAAAGGGGGGAATGTTGTCAGATGTCATTTTTTTTCCAGAATCCTTTTTTTTTTAGTGCTCACTATCACCCCTATATATAACATAAGAATAACACAAGCAGAGAAGAGAAGAAGAACGAGGGGGGGGATCTTAACATGTACATAAAAGTGACTTGGTAACATTGCCTCAGATTCTGAAACAAAATCCTGGATTTAGCTCATGCTGAAATATTAATTTATACCCCTTTAGGTCAGTCAGGAATCCCATGACTTTTACAAGCCGATCGCCTGTCTGATTATCGGAGATGCATGGCCCTACGTGTTATCAGTGTCTGTGATATGGTGTATATTGAGACCAACAAAAAGTCCTCCAATCAATCGCAAGTTTGCAGTCTCCTATCTCTTATGTACATAGTTGCGCAAATAAGTTGCGATTGATATCAACTCTTTATAAGACAGGGCCCAGGTAAACTCTAATGGTTATCATTGCAATAATTTTTCATTTCATGTTTGTTTCTTTTCTTTTCAGTGGAACTTACGTCAGAAGAGAGAGAAGCTGACAGAGCTGATGTTTGAGCAGTACAACATTCCTGCTCTCTTCCTCTGCAAGAGTCCTGTCCTCTCTGCGTATCCTTTCATGCTTTTGAAATGTATTTGACACTTAAAGCCCCTCTGCGCTACTTATAGCTACTTGCGCCCTCTATATAGCAAACAATGTCTAATCGCTGCCTGTTGGTCCCCCATGATCCTCTTGTTCTTATGTTAGTTGAGAGCTGATTTGATGAGATAATCACCTGTCATTGACCTTGCAGGGAGGTCTAATCCCCCTGGCCCCCTCTCCAAGAGTCACATTCTCTCTGCGTATCCTTTCATGCTTTTGAAATGTATTTGACGATCAAAACTTCATTGATATACTTACTTGGGTATACTTCGGTGTAGAGACTGGAAGCTTAGCTTATTTGTCTCTCTTTACTGTTCCATCCCGTCTCAAGTATGGTTCAAACTTAATTTGATTGTTTCTCCAATACCTTTTGAGGGATGACTTGAATTGGTTAATGGTGGCTGCATTGACTTCCTTCGGCAGGGCATTCCAATTGTTTACACTCCTTATTTAGAACCTATACTGCCCAAGTCTTTTATTGAAACGTTGTTTAACAATCTTGAAATTATGGCCTCTTGTTGATAAGCCAGTGGCTATTTGGAAGAATTTTGAGGGATTTATTCTGTTGAAGCCTCTCAGGAATTTGAATATTTGTATCAGGTCTGCTCTTTGTCTATAAAGTGTAAATTGTATGGGTTAGCTCCTCCATTCATCCCCTCTTTCTCTGCATAGCCTTTCAAAATTTTTAATTTATAAACTTTGACACTTTTAGATGAAGTTTAGAGTTTGTTTTCGCCCATCTTTCTCTGCAAGAGTCCTGCTCTCTCTCTCTCTCTTTCTCTCTGCGTATACAAACTTTGTATCGAGTCTGAATTGTGTGTGTTTGTTCCACTTTATCAGTTAATGCCTGAGATAAAGATAAGTAACAGTTTGGGGGGATTTTCTTCCTTATATTTCCTTCCATTTTGAAATGTGTTTGAATTATGTGGGATTGCTAAGAATACAGACATACTCAAGTTTTTTCATCTTGCACTCATCATAGTAAATTGCACGAACGAAAGGAAAGCCAAAATCAGACAATAGAAGCGAAAGCTAAAGGAACATAACTGCTGGTATTACGTCTACTTTCTGGCAGCCAGTTACATCCGTTATATTTTTTTGGTGTGCTTTGTCCCATAGCTTCCACTTTATTGTGTGTGATTTCAGCTTTTCTGTTCATTTTTGCGATTTACTCCGATTAGTGGAAGACGAAAGGTGCAGTACGTCCGTATTTTTTGCACTTCTTTTATTGTTGATCCTTACGTAATTTGAGAGAGGTTATCATTAGGCACTTCATAAATCAGCAGGAACAATAATGCTCGAGTAAGAAGAAGAAACATTTTATTTTTCAATGAATGGCGAGTTGGGATTAGACAAAATAGCTGCATGCGACAAATTTCTTAAGCATCCATACTTAGGTTATCTCAACATTATGAGACACAGATGTGTGAAGCACATTCATACTTAAGTCAGTTTAGTTTGCCATAGTGGCAGTTCTCAACATCATGTGTAAACAATTCTTTAGGTAAGGGTTAGACCCGGACTAAAGTTAACCTTCAGTGAATACCAGCAATGAAGATTAGTTTCCTTAACCAGCCACTTTGCAGTTTTGCCAATGGGAGAGCAACAGGCTTGGTAATCGACAGTGGAGCAACTCACACCACAGCAGTGCCTGTTTATGAAGGCTATGTCAATCAATCAGGTAAGTGCATTATTCTTTGCCATTTGAATTTTATTTTTAAGAGTAGATTTTTCAGTTGTGGTGAAAGTGAAAAATTCTTATGTAAGTTTATTCATTACTGTATTCCAATATGAATATGTATCTACATGTAGCAGCAATGCAGGGAAAAAAATATTTAAAACATTTTGGGAGCTAGTTTTCAAGCTTGCTTGCATAAAAAAAAACACTCTTTAACTTGTTTTGCATTGAACTCTAAACAATTTTTTTTCCCTGCAGCAATGTCACATTAAATCAAAGGGATTGTTCTTTTAAACACTTCCCTTTTCAAATAGTTACTAGAAATACCTTAAAAGCTTAGTTTGGACCAGGTTTAAAAATCCCTTTTTCGTTCACCAGAGTTCTTTCTGATTCACTCTAGCAGATGTATGATTCTGTGTGAAATGGTGTGTTATAATCCTTCCTCTTTCACCAGAGCTCTGCTTTAGTTTTTAAGAAATCTCATATATTTGGTCCGAAAGATGCATAAAACAAAGAATTCACAAAGGAGGTTTAGATTTAACCCATGGCTTAAAATAAGCGCGACACAAGTCGGAGGTCCAATATTAGAAGCGCGCAAGGCAAGGTACGCTTATTTTGCGCTAATTTTTAAACCATGAGTTAAATCTAAACCTCCTTTGTGAATTTGGGCCTAAGTTTCCCTGCACAAAAAAAAAAATCCCATAACATATTGCTGCGCGAAGAATGGAGTCTGAATATTCATGCTATTGAATATTCATGATATACACTGTTCTATCTTTAAAACAGCCATTGTAAAGAGTCCATTGGGAGGAGACTTCATATTAAAAATGTTCATTTAAATATTCATGCTATTGAATATACATGATATACACTGTTCTATCTTTAATACAGCCATTGTACAGACAGAGTCCATTGGGAGGAGACTTCATATTAAAATGTTCATTTGAATATTCATGCTACTGAATATTCATGATATACATGTACACTCTTCTATCTTTTAATACAGCCATTGTAAAGAGTCCATTGGGAGGAGACTTCATATTTAAATGTTCATTTGAATTTTCATGCTACTGAATATTCATGATATACACTCTTCTATCTTTTAATACAGCCATTGTAAAGAGTCCATTGGGCGGAGACTTCATCAGCATGCAATGAATGATATTTGAATATTCATGCTATTGAATATTCATGATATACACTGTTCTATCTTAATACAGCCATTGTAAAGAGTCCATTGGGAGGAGACTTCATATTAAAAATGTTCATTTAAATATTTATGCTATTGAATATTCATGATATACATTGTTCTATCTTTTAATACAGCCATTGTAAAGAGTCCATTGGGCGGAGACTTCATCAGCATGCAATGAATGATATTTGAATATTCATGCTATTGAATATTCATGATATACACTGTTCTATCTTAATACAGCCATTGTAAAGAGTCCATTGGGCGGAGATTTCATCAGCATGCAATGAATGATATTTGAATATTCATGATATACACTGTTCTATCTTAATACAGCCATTGTAAAGAGTCCATTGGGAGGAGACTTCATCAGCATGCAATGTAAAGAATTCTTTGAAGATGAGAGGATAGAAGTCGTCCCAGCCTACAGAATAGCATCAAAGGTAAGGGCCTATTCTGTATGCTGCTCCTCAAATCCATTTGTGCTGTATGCAAAACAGGCTTTACCAGGGGAAGCAGCGTACAATATGAATGTTAATTAGCTTTCAAAATGTCAGTAACAAAATGGCAGATCTTCGTCCCTGCCTACAGAATAGCATCAAAGGTAAGGGCCTTTTCTCTATGCTGCTTCTCAACTCCATTTATGCTGTACATATGCAAAACAGGCTATACCAGGGGAAGCAGCGTACAATATGAATGTTAATTAGCTTTCAAAATGTCAGTAACAAAATGGCCGATCTTCGTCCCTGCATGCAGAATAGCATCTAAGGTAGGGCCTAGTCTCTATGCTGCTCCTCAAATCCATTTATGCTGTGTGCAAACCTTAATATGCTCTAGGAAGCAGCATACACAAATGAATATTCATGAGAGCTTATTTTAGCCTTCATATTTCAATAAGAAAACGGCAGATCTTTGTCTCAGCTTACAGGATCTAAAGTAAGGGCTCATTCTGTTTGCTGATCCGCATTATTTAATTGCTCCATGAAAGGTAGACCTACCGTATTTGCCGGCGATAAGGCCACACCGCTGCATAGGCCGCACCCCCAACTTTGACATTTCGTAGAGAAAAAAAAGGAAACAAAAAACAAAAAACAAAGGGGAAAAAAAAAAGGACCAAAGAAAGTAATCGTTATTTTCCCATAAAACTCTATTTTTCCTACAAACTAATACCAAAATTATCAATCATTTTATAAATTTACAGGAAGTTTACCTAAAAAATTATCGTAATTTAGCAAATCTTCAACGGTTTTTAAGCGTATACTGTATTGCAGGCAGATTAACACTAGAGGGCGCTTCGCATGCATACAGAAACCTGAATGGCCATCTTTAGCTTGCATGCAGTGAGTCGGCACTAATACAATCCAGCCAAATCCAAGCTGTGGCCATGGATATCGCAGGGTGGAAGGATGTATCTTTTTTATAACGTTATCTGGTCTTACCCCTATCGTACCGTCAAATGGAGAAATAAACAAGCTTGTGTATTGTTATTAGAGATCTACCGAGGTTAGTTTGTGGCTTTAATTAATTAGATAGTCTCAATTATAATTCAGAATTATCTTACTGAAAAGTTAAGAACACCGACGATGTTCTCTATCGTAGTTACGTTCATTTTGCCAGCAGCCGATCTAGCTTCGTTTTGGTAAAAAGCTAGCCTGCCAGCTTCCCACGACGAACGTTTCGAGTCCCGGTAAAATTGCTCGCTGTGAATCTCCGAAGGTGCATTGGTTTTGTTGGCAACTCCGAGCCCCCTAGCTCCCCACCACGGAGTGTGTGAGCGAGGTATGATTTTGGTTACGTACCCGTGCGCTGTCTAAGGACATTTTTACAAGTACGATTTTTAGTACGAGTATCTGGTCAGTTTTCTTCTTATTTCTTTGGTTGCACAACGATTAAAAAGATAACTTCTTCAAATTTGCTGCTGACGTGGTTCAGACTAGATCAACATGTATATCTTGTTCGATGTGTTTTCAAGTCAATTTTGTTAATATATTTTTTGTATGAAGTTGCCTACAAATAATGGACATGCTGTTTTGAC
Source organism: Strongylocentrotus droebachiensis (assembly GCA_035222895.1). Lineage (NCBI taxonomy): Eukaryota > Metazoa > Echinodermata > Echinoidea > Camarodonta > Strongylocentrotidae > Strongylocentrotus > Strongylocentrotus droebachiensis. The sequence continues at coordinate 12,303 of JAVYIG010011780.1, read as the reverse complement.
TTGTGATTTTTACTCTTTCGGCGTAAAGGCCGCACCCCAACTTTTTGATATTTTCTCTTCCAAAAATACTGCGGCCTTTACGCCAGCAAATACGGTAGATAAGGGAAGCATCTTTACGTAATGAATATTTCAGGGTGGCCAAGTTTACCCTTAACATTTCAATGACGATATGGCAGATCTTTTAGGGACAACTTCTGATAGGTTCTTCCCACCGGGTTCTCTAATAAAACTATGATGATAACAAGATACGTGTAGGCATACATGTATGTTGCTGGTATCCAAATACTTGTGCTTTATTTACAGAAAAAATCTTTAAAAGGCTTTTAATCATCTTGCAATTTATATCTGATTTATTGTGATGTTATACATTTACAGTTAACTACTAAGGTATTCATACTCTTACCAAGTTCTATGATTTTTATGTATGTGAAAAATGTATTTGTCCCAACTTCCCTTTCTTGAGAATGTGACATATCAAAGCTTTCATCTGAAAGTATTCAACAAATGCCCTTATTCAACAATTTATACCTTTCATTCTTGAGTTATGAAAAACACACAAACATCATATTTACAAGTGGTAAGAATAATTTAGTCATTAATTGTATGTTGTACATTGCAAAATGATACAATTGGAGCATATCAACACTTTATACCCAGACAAATATAGGAAAAATATGTTCATTTTAAATACACGTTTTGATGTTCTTTATGATACATTATTGACTCTACGTGTTGTGCAGTTAAGATATAATATGTACACTGTACTTTAAGCATGTACATGTACAAGGAACTTTCTTTGAAACTCCTTTTTCAACAAAACATTCTGTTTTCTGATCTTCATTTTATTAGAAACATATTAAAGAATAGAGTTTACTTTATGATTTCTAATCTTGAAATTAATTACCATTTAGAGCAACTCTTGCTTTAAATTACTATGCTCTGCAATGTTAATTGTTTTATAGAGAAAATATGAAATAGTCAAATTCAAATCCTTCAACATAACTTTACCTTGTACAGACCAAAAAATAGAATTTTTTTAAAGCCACAAAGTAGTCAGTGTCCATATGTATTGTATTGCATCATAGTTCGCTGATACTAGATTTGGTTTAATTACCAATCAATGTCTCTGAAACAGCGAATTCTTTGTCCCACCAGATATACTACCAACTATCTTGAGGGTGAGGCCTGGAAATTTGATATATATGATGAGAATGGTAGGCTAGGGCACTGTGTCATTACCCAAGACCTGTGTCATAAGAGTGATATGAAGTCCACTCTTGGTGACTGACAACACCTGTTATTGGATAAACACCAGTATGGTGTCGAATTAGCGTTGTAAATTCTCCTCTCTTTTTTTCTTCATTTTCTTTTCTTTCTTCCTGTTACTATAAGAATTATCTATCATTTATATGATTTATTTTTTTCAATACCATGTTTACATACTGTTTTTACTGCTTTGTGCCCTGCTCTAAATAGGAATAACTCTATTGAAAAGTGATAATTATGGTTGATTTTTTAAATCGAACCTTGCATTTTAAAGATATTGGGCATAATCAGAGATACCTAATTTTCTTCATTGGTTGTTAAAGTATTCTTGTTAAATGGGAATAACGCTGTTAAGGGCCCTATTGGCTCTCATGCTCTTTTCAAACTGGGCCCAGAAGAGTTCCTGACCATCTTCATTAGCCATCCACAACATGTAAGGTTTGTTCTTACTCAGAAATAACCGAACCAAATATGGGAGGTCCTCATCCTGGATGTCCTCAATGAAAATCAGTATTACCTTGTCCAGTCTGGTGTCATTGATGTGCTCTAGGGCTATGCGCAGCTTGGTCAAGAACCAGGCATCATCTATGGAGTTGTAACTTATCAACAAGACAGTCTTGAAGCTGATCTCGATGGCGTAGTGGAGAGCATCGATGTAGAACATCCTGATGTTGAGGTCGTTGTCACCGAAGATCACTTTCCGCAGATGTGGAAACCTCTCCTGCAGCATTGGCTTCATGATCCGGTCCACCCATTCCTCGTCATCTTCATTGTACATGATATTTAGCTGGTACTCGTAGTCCTGGGCGTCAAAGTCCTGGTTGATTTCCTCGTAGCCAAAGATTGCTAGCTTGAAGAGGAAGAGTTTGTAGTTTAGCCACCATCGCTTCCTGTAAGCCACCAAGCAAATCACCACGATCAGAACAACTGAAAAGGATACACCTGTGATCATCACAATGTCAGTGCCACAGTATTGGTCAGGGTTGAATGAAAGTATAGGTGAATTGACCTCTTCTTTGATAGATGTTAGCGAGCAGAAAGTCTTCTCTCGATTCAAGAGTTCAACATTGCCAGAACGGAGCCACTTCACAAACCAACTCAAGTTGCATGTACAAGAAAACGGGTTTCCAAAAGCATCCAATTTCAGTGTCGTGTTTGTTGGGAACATCGTCTTTGGTTCTATGGTAGCAATTTTGTTATGCTGGATGAACAGGCTGTGTAGAGAGGTTGTTTCATTGAATAGTGTCCTTGGAATGGTCTCAAGTTTATTGTTGCTTAAAAATAGAACAGCCAGATGGTGTTGCGTTTGAAGCAGACATTCAGGTATCTTCTTGATATCATTGTTGCGAAGATCTAATGTCGTGAGGGCAGTCAGGCGGTCGAAGACACCATGGTTTAAAACCGTTATAGAAGACTGCGACAGGTAAAGTATCTTGAGTTTCTTCAGCGGGTTGAAAGTACCTGGAGCTAACATATCAAGCTTATTCTGTCTTAGATCCAGTCTCTCCAAAGAGTCTAGGCCCCGAAACAGAGAGCTTTTAGTCTTGACATGGTACATATCTGTACTGCTCAGACTGTTTTCACGCATAATCAGCTTTGTGAGGGATGAGGTATTTGTGAATTGACTTGTGGAGGTTAATTTCAATGGGGCAAATGACAAATCCAAGACGCGTAGCGCCTCTAGGTAGCGAAAAGCGTTATTGATGGTCTGTAAATGCTCATGTGTAAGATACAGCTCTTGGAGGAGCCTCAAGTTTATGAACGACTTAGGAGAATATGGATTGGTGATGTCATTGTTCGACATGTTCAGAATTTTCAGATTATTGAAACTCCACAGTATTAACTTCCTGATCTCTGTGAATTTGTTAAAAGACAGATCGATGTACTCTACTGAGGGAAATGTTAGATTCTTTCTGCTGCTTTCGATATTCTTGATATTATTGTGCGCCAAGTCGAGTTTATAGAGTAAGGATAGGCCCGATTCTTTGCCGATGGATAGCCTTGCAATATTATTCCCATTAAGCTTCAGTTGCTGTAACATGTTATTGCAAGAAAAAATATCTAAGCTTAAGGTTGCGAGGCGATTGTAAGACAGATCCAACTGAATTAACTGGTCTAACCCACAAAAAGATCTATTTGATAAACTAGCAACCAGGTTTCTATGAAGTGAAAGAATTGTTGTCTGATTGAAACCCCAAAACACAAAGTCAGGAACGTAACTTATTATATTTGCTGTAAGACTTAGTTTGGAGATGTTGCCCCATTCCCCTAGAGAGACATGTGACTTGTTCAATGGAATTATTTCATGTATCTTGCACGAATCAAAGAAAAGGTTTGTGATGACAGTACTTCCTAAAACCATGGAGATGTGAAATTTTGTAAAATTGTTTTTCGAAAGCCCCAAGAATCTCACTGTGCTCAGATGTGTGAAAATATTAAGAGGAAGACTACTTAAGGCATTTCTATCTAACCACAGACTTTCCAGTGAACAATTCTGAAGAGGTTTTAAGTCACAGGAATCAATGAAGGAGATATTATTATCACTTAAGTCAAGTTTCTTGATACTGTTAGACCATGGTAGTGAATCACTAGGAAAAGAAGACAATCTGTTTTTACGTAGAATGAGTCTGGAAAGGAAATGATTCGTGCAAAACAGACCTGATGGAAGAGAAACTAGTCTGTTGTTGTATAGACTTAATTCCCTGAGATAAGCCAGAGGCTTAAAGGTACCATTTTCTATCTTTGAGAGGACATTGCTTGCAAGCCCTAAGGTAGTGATGTCAGAAAGATAGGCAAACGAACTGTTGAACAGAGTTGTGATCTTGTTGAAGGAGAGATCAAGTATTACTGTGTTGCTTGGGAGATCCCGAGGAACAGACTTGAGATCTAGGTGAGTACATGTGGCCTTTGATCCGAGGCTGGTGTTCTTTAGCTGACATTCTTTTGTTGACTCAGGGCTGAGACTTCCTGGAACATCCTTCACAAACGATCCTGCAGAGAGCAGGGACATGGCACACAGCACCCACAAGCAAAAGAAAAACCTTGAGGCTGTATGAGAAGTCGTTATCTTCAGCATGATTATAATCTCTAGGGTGTCACCACTGCAGAAAGAAAATGTCTTGTTTGCTTCAGAATGGCCACAGCTAATTGTTATGTCTCCCTACCTTTGTTAAGAATTGTCTTTGATAGGGTGTTACCACTGCCAAAACAAGCTTAAGTGTCCTTTTTGCTGTAGAATGGCCAAAGCTTACTGCAACGTCTGTTCGGCCTTAAGAATTCAAGCTTCGGTGGTCATTTACAGTAAACCTTCACAAAATCCAGGCTAATCGCTTTTAGCGTCATGATTCTAAAAAGTTCCAAAGTTCAACATTTGGTGCTCATTTATAACCGACTTCTCAAAATCAAAAAGATTCTGGCTAATAACAATTTCACAAAACCCTTGCTATTAACAATTTCTCCAAAACCTTGCTAATTACTTGAGTTCTCAAGTGCAGACGGTGGCCGAAATCCAAGTTTTGGTGGACATTTATTGAGTATTTCGAACAATTGCAGATGTTTGCCAATTCAAATTATGGTGATCATTTACTGTGTACTATACAATATCCACAAAAATCATGGCTAACAAAGGCAGAACACTTAAAGTTTCACATCAGGACTTTGGGTAGTCTGTGGCACCTGGGTAATTTCTGATTTCAAGCCTTGCTGCTAACATGTAGTTCATCTGCTCATCAGCTACATGTATTAAGTGTAGTGTTTAGTAAAATCTAGTGAGCAAAGTTGATGGAGGAATCTCAAAAAAGGTGGATTCGAAACTGTAGTGTATCTCATTCCTAAATGTCCATTCCTTCTACTATATGACTTGAAGTACAGTAGAAAACCTCTGAAGCAAAGTTTGTTGAAGAATCTCAAAGATATAATTTCAAAACTGTAATGTATCTGATTCCTGAATGTCCATTCCTTCCTTTTTATGACTTGAATAACAGTTGAAAAACCTCTGGAGCACAGTTTGTCAAAGAATCTCAAAGATGTGACTTCAAAACTGCCAAGTATCTAATTCCTGAATGTCCATTCCTTGTATCAAAGTACAATTGAAAACCTCTGGAGCAATGTTTCTCAAAGAATCTCAAAGAGATGATTTAAAAACTATAAAGTGCCTGATTCCTAAATGTCCATTCCTTCTACTATACAATTTGAAGTACAGTTGAAAACCTCTGAAGCAAACTTTGTCGAAGAATCTTAAAGAGATGGATTCAAATTCAAATTAATGGATCTAATTCCTAAAGTCAATTCCTTCTACTATATGACTCGGAAGTACAGTTGAAAAACCTCTGAAGATGTTGAATTGCAGAATCAAAATGAATTGAAGTTACAGCTTTTTCACTCCAAGCTTTGAAGACAACAATGTTTAAAACCCAAATATCTGATGACTTCAATCAACTTTAAAAGTTAGTTTTAATTAGTTTTCATCCTCTTGAAATTGATTGTCTCATATCCACAATTAAAAAAACAATTAAGGGATCTGAAAGAGGAAATATGTTAGAGGTTAATCACAAGCATTTTTTTAATTTAAATTTGTTTTTGCCTGTCTGAAATATGTTTCACTTTCATAAAACCCGGAATTTATTAAGTGCACAAAATACTAGTACCATAGATCAAAACGAGCTGCTTTTCCTGTTTGTTTGGTTTTGTTTTCTTCATCTTCATCTATCTTTCTTTTTTTCTCTCTTTTTTAAATTACAGGATGTTTTGGTCAGCATGATAAAGAGAGCATAAAAAAAATAAAACTTTAAATTTTAATTTCACAAAGACATTTAATTTCACAAAGGAAAATAAATTACTAAAACTGCTATAGTTGATGTCATCAGATAAAAGGAGGGGCGATGACTCAGTCAGAGATGCCAACCAGTCAAGAAGTGCCTCAAAAAAAGTAAAAACCTTTAAGTGACCGGTTTTACCATACTCGTTTTTCCCAATAGACTGTAGTGTTATGAAAACTGTTAGGAAAATGCGAAATTTGATTTCGATTTTCTACATTAATATCTTGATAATCAGACAGGTTTAAAATTATCATTGCAGCATGAGCTAAATCAAGGATTTTTTAAAAGGATCTAAGACAAAGTTACCGGATCCCTTTAATGACTGCTTAGATAGCAGCTAAATTTAGACATCCTAAGCACCATGCTAAGCACCAAGGAAAAAAAGATGCAATTAAATATTGTTATCACAAAGATACTTCATATTTCACAAAAATTAAGATACTGTGATTTTCAGAAAACCCCCAATTTTAATACATATCAATTACATAACACTTGCACCTTCACAGAAAATAATGAGAATTATTCATTTTCTTGTTATAATTTTTTCTATTCACTTTAGGAGCCTGTGAAGGAAAGTGCGCCGGCTAATTTCAAGGAGAAAGAACTCCCCAACGTCACTAAGTCATGGAAGACCTACATGAGCAAACTGCTGATACAAGACTTTCAGGCGGCCACTCTACAAGTCATGGATGCACCATATGATGAGGAGTAAGTTATTTTGGTAGTGATGGTGGTGGTGGAGGTAGTGATGGCAGTGGTGCTGATGATGGTGATGGAGGTAGTGATTGGGGTGGCAGTGGGGCTGATGATGGTGATGGAGGTAGTGATGGGGTGGCAGTGGTGGTGATGATGGTGATGGAGGTAGTGATGGGGTGGCAGTGGTGCTGATGATGGTGGTGGAGGTAGTGATGGTGGTGGCAGTGGTGCTGATGATGGTGATTGAGGTAATGATGGGGTGGCAGTGGTGCTGATGATGGTGGTGGAGGTAGTGATGGTGGTGGCAGTGGTGCTGATGATGGTGATGGAGGTAGTGATTGGGGTGGCAGTGGGGCTGATGATGGTGATGGAGGTAGTGATGGGGTGGCAGTGGTGGTGATGATGGTGATGGAGGTGGTGATGGTGGTGGCAGTGGGGCTGATGATGGTGGTGGAGGTGGTGATGGTGGTGGCAGTGGGGCTGATGATGGTGGTGGAGGTGGTGATGGGGTTGGCAGTGGTGCTGATGATGGTGATGGAGGTGGTGATGGTGGTGACAGTGGGGCTGATGATGGTGGTGGAGGTAGTGATGGGGTGGCAGTGGTGGTGATGTTGGTGATGGAGATATTGATGGTGGTGATGATTTTAGTAGTGCTTCTTTCCATATTAATTGTGGTAATAATGTTGTTGGTAGTGGAGAAGGTTGTGTTGGGGATGGTATAATAATAAACTGTCCTTTCTCCTTTTAATCGTTAAAGGACTGCAGAGGCAGCAGAGCATTTACCACCCGAAGTTTTTGAATTACAAACAGAGAGTTTGGTACAGAGACGCTTCTCCTAATTCCCCATTAGCACATAAACGTACATCAAATGCGCTAGTGCCCTTTGGTAAGGCATTTATCCTCAATACCAGGTCGCTCAGAGAGGACCTAAAGCCGTCGGCCGTCTGGTTGCTTACTTACAAACATTTATGCTTTTTTTAGCAGCCAGGTCAAATAACCACCACCACATACCATATACAGACTGTCATTCTAAACTATTTACAAACTATCTTTTCTCCTTCTTTGTCATAGAACGGCAGAACAGTTACCAATAGAAGTTTATGAATTCCCTAATGGGTACAATAGAGAGTTTGGTGATGAGAGATACCGCATTCCAGAGAAGCTCTTTGACACATCACTCGTTAAGGTAAGCTCATACCCTCCTTAATTTGATTTGATTTGATTTATTATCCCCAGTGCCGACGAAGTCGGAGGGGATATAGTAACGCTGCCGTCCGTCCTTCCTTCCGTGCGTCAGTCCGTGCGTAACAAACTTCAGTAATGTTTGACAGATTTTAATGAAATTTGATATGAAGGTACATGGTATCAAAACACAGCGTAAGTTCGATTTCGGAGTATGTAGGTCAAAGGTCATAGCTCATTAAATATGCAAATCTGGTTTCCATTCGATAACATGAGTAATGTTTGACAAATTTTAATGAAATTTAATATGAAGGTACATGGTATCAAAATACATGTACAGCCTAAGTTCGATTTCTGCATATGTAGGTCAAAGGTGAAAGGTCATAGCTCATTAAATATGCAAAAACGCCTAATTATATATGTGAAAATGTTGTTAACTTCCTTGCCTAGTAATATAATAGTATAGTCCAATTGTGGTAACTTGTTCTTTTGTTTATAGGCCATTTGTACCCTGCGAGGGGATGCTACGCTTTGCGTTGACTTGTTTCTGTTTGATTTTCTTTTTCTTTTGCTGTTTCTGTTTTACAAACATGTAACAAACAAAACATTGCAAACTTTACACATGACAAAAGAATGTACTGTAATGTAACTGGCTGTAACTAATCGAAAAACATCAAACAGGAGGGTTGACAGAGTAAGCTTGATAGCATGACTACATGTACACTTCAATGGATACATAATAATAATACAAATATGGTGGAACAATTCTCTCTCTTTTTCCCCATTCACCAATATTTAATATTGGTAAATGGGGAAAAAGAGAGGGAAAAAAAGAAAGAGGGGGTGTAAATCAAGATTCACAGATGTATGTGGTAGTTGGATTTCAATTTGATATATGGAGATGAAAAAGAAGATGCACATTTTTTTTAATTTTGGATGGCCAACTTGGGATGTATTATAGAATGAGGACCAATATGAAAAACAGCCTTGGTTGATATTGTCATCCTGTATAAATATTTTTTAATAAATAAATTTAAATAAATAAATGAGAACCCTTGATCCTTTTATTCTCACTAAAATGATACACATTCAGCAACAAAAATTGTGTTTATAAACTCTGCAAAGCCATTTCAGTATACACTACTGCCTAAAGGTTTTGGCAGCGGGCTGACCCGATGCCCGAAGCGCATAGCTGAAGAAACGATGTTCGGGCCGCGCCCGATGTTCGAGTCGCGCCCGAAATCTGCCCGAAATCAGCCCGAAATCAGCCCGAAATCTGCCCGAAATCTGCCCGGTACTATATTCGCCTTGATATGATGCGCGTGCTGAAGTCGTGCGTTTTTAAGACTCGCACGCGACAAGACCCGATGACGTCACGTTGAAAAGTCAAATTGGTCGAGAAGAGCGATTCAACTGCAGATCAATTTGCCTATACAATTTGCGTGTTAAAATATGAATCGCACCGCACGAAAATTATACACAAATACACGTAGAGTGTATGGGAGAGTCGAGTGTATGGTAGGAAAGACGCTCACTAATTTGTTTTGGTGTTCACCAACTCTCACAGCAATATGAGTAAGGCAGTCTAAAGTCTAGTCTAGACCCCCTGATTTAGATCTAACAGTGGATGACCACCGTAGGCTTTAGATACTTTTCTGCCAAACATCTTCGAAGAGCTAGGCCCAGGGTCCATGAAGTTGGCAGTCGCTAGTCGGACGGCAACGGGGACGGCAAACGCTAGCATAGCTACCGTACCACATCGTCATGCCTAGCCTAGGATCTAGCCTAAACTTAATAAAATGGCTCAATTGAGCACTCATCAGACTAATGATATGAACAATTTGGTCTCACCTTACATTATGCCAATGACACATCAGTCCCCTGTTTCCATATTTTAATTCCAAGGATTAAGAGATGCTTTCTTTGTAACAGCTAAGTCATAATTAATACAAATAGTGCTACGTTGTGTAGCCTGTAGGCATAGCCTATGCTAATAACAATATGCATGCTGGATCTAGATTTTGGACGCACATGGTACGCGAAGCTTACGTAGATATCTAGGTCAACTTATGACCTATGCTCGTGCTGCATGCATCACATTCGTAACCCCCCATCCCCCTCCGAGGAGATTTCCTCCCCTAAAAAAACATCTGCTTTTATTAAGACCAGCTTATTATCTGGGTGGACTTACCCCTTAAATGAACGGGGGGAGGGGGGTATTGATTTCAGGTGGTAAACTTTTTAAAGAATGGGGAAAATTGTCGTCGGAAGGTAATTGTCCTGATACATTATTTTTTTCAATTCGTCATTAATTGAACATCAATTATATTTAGTATCATCATTATTTGTTATGTTTATTCTTTGCTTGTCAAATTGAAACATTGACCCCCCCCCCCCCCCCCCCCCCCCCCCCCCCCCCTCCTCCTCCTCCCGATTGGAACAAAGACGGAGTTGAATGGACTCCTGGGATGGGTATGCGATTTAGTTGTGCGTGTGTGTCTGAGTGAAAAGGAATATGAGGCATCTTTCCGTAAATGGATTTAAGGAAGCTTCCCGTGGTCAGTATGTGCATGTTTGTCAGAGTGGAAATCATGAAATATGCTTCTTCTTTTTTTTCTTGAAAAAATGTTATTGACAATCATTATGAAATTACTATACAACTACCCCCCCCCCCCCCCCTCGATATGCAACTAAAACGGAGTTGATATATATTATTATAACTGTGGGTATATGTGCATGTGATAAGTGTTGATTAAAATCAATCGAGGGATAATTAGACAGGGAGGGGTAGATTAAAGCCGGGTGATGCCCCCAAACAATCGAAATGGATCAAAACAAGCGTGTGATAACGGATATATTTTTTCTGAACCGTTACACCTAAACCAACGATTTACCTTTCACAAATGAAAACACGTGCCTCTTATCCCCAGAAAAAAAAAACGGAAGGAGAATGAGATGAAAAAGAAAAAAAAAAAGAAGTAGACGGGGAGATTATGAAGCAGAGGGAGGGAGCTAAGAAAAAGAAGAAGAGGAATGAAGAAGCAGAGGGGGTGGGGGAAGAAAAAAAGGAAGGCGAGGAAAAAGAAGGAAAGGGGGATATGTAGAAGGAGGGGAGAAGAAAAGGAAGGAGAAGAAAAGAAGAAGAGTAAATGAAAAGCAGAGGGGGGCGGGGAGAAGAAAATGAAGAAGAGTAGATGAAGAAGCAAAGGGGATTGGGGAAGGAAAAAAGGGAAGGAGAGGAAAAAGAGGGGGGGGGGGAGAAAAGTAGATGAAGAAGCAAAGGGGTGGGGGGTGAAGAAAAAGATGAAGAGTAGATGAAGAAGCAGAGGGGATTGGGGAAGAAAACAAAGGAAGGAGAGGAAAAAGAAGAAGGGGGAGAAGAAAAGGAAGGAGAAGAAAAAGAAGAAGGGTAGATGAAGAAGCAGGGGGAGAAAACGAAGGAGAAGAAAAAGAAAAAGAGTAGATGAAAAACAGAGGGGGCGGGGAGAAGAAATGAAGAAGCAGAGGGGATTGGGGGAAGAAAAAAAGGAAGGAGAGGAAAAAGCAGAGGGGATTGGGGAAGAAAACAAAGGAAGGAGAGGGAAAAGAAGAAGGAGAGGAAAAAGAAGAAGGGGAGATAAACAAGCAGAGGGGGGGGGGGAGAGTAGGTGAAGAAGCAGAGGGGCGGGGCCGTGGAGAAAAAGAAGAAGTGGAGATGAAGAAGCAGAGGGTGGGGGAAGAAAAAAAAGGAAGGAGAGGAATAAGAAGAAGGGGGAGAAGAAAAGGAAGAAGACAATCTAAAAAGAAGAACAAAAATAGACACACGAAACAAGCAGAGAACTTATTAACCAATTCTAACTTTAATTTGTTCACCAATGAATAGAATGTTTGAATGACGAGAGCTAGCGCAGCGTATATTTCATATTATGTTTCAAGTGTTTCTAAACAATGGGTTTGGAGACAAGGTGTCTGGGCAACATGCGGTTATCTCAGAAGTTATTTATAAACAGATCATGTTTGCGCGGGTAAGATTACATGATCTTAGTAGTGATGATTGAACCTTCGAGAGAGAGAGAGAGAGAGAGAGAGAGAGCAGTTCTGCCCTGAAAACTAAGCGTATGCATTTGTTCGAATTCTTTCTCATCATCTTTTCTGTTTTTGCATTTCTTTGTTCCACCTCTCTCTCTCTCTCTCTCTATGCTTGTATATTCCCTTCTCTTGTTCATTACGGTTCTAGTTCTAGGAGAATTACCCTTGGGCAATCACCCCGGCCAATTACTCCCCCCCCCCCCCGTGGACATTTACCTTTCCCTGAAAATTACCCCATTCCACAATCACCCCCTTGTTTAATTCCATTTTTTTC
>JAVYIG010011779.1:0-58186 GCA_035222895.1 Strongylocentrotus droebachiensis | reverse complement strand
AGTTATTGGTGTAGTAGTATAGTTTTAGTAGTAGTAGTAGTAGTAAAAGTAGTAATAATAATATTAATAGTATTATAGTGGTAGTAGTAGTAGTAGAAGTATAGTAGTGAGTAGTAGGTAGTAGTAGTAGTAGTATAGTAGGTAGTAGTAATAAAGTATATTGGGGTAGTATTCATTTTACAGGTAATTATGAATAATTCATGTCCGAATTGTTTTCTTGTGATCAGGGAAGTCTTCTTTGAGCGTTGCCTTGTTTCGCCTAGTGGAGGTTGTTAAAGGAGCAATAACTATCGATGATGTCGATATATCGAACTAGGTCTATTTGATCTGAGATCTAAGATGTCCATTATTCCTCAAGATCCTGTCCTATTCATCGGTACCATCAGGTAAGAGTAATTACCACTCTTCATATAAAGATCTTCTTTAAATAAAATGACGAAAACGTCATTGATTTTGTTACTATTCTCAATAAGATGAGGTAATAACGCATTGTAGTTTGTTGTGTAGCCTGGCTCTCTGGTAGTCGACACACTGACACACACATACTCTCTCTCTCTCTCTATATATATCTCTCCCTCTCTCTCTCTCTCTCTCTCTCTCCCCTATCTCTCTCTCTCTCTCTCTCTCTCTCTCTTCCTCCCCTCTATCTATCTATCTAGGATTTTCCGTCTGTATTCTAGCGCCTCTTTCTTTATCAAGTTCTTTTAACTGTTTTTTGTTGAGATGTTTTATTATCGAAATTTATGTTACTGTTCATTTAGATACAATTTGGACCCATTCGGTGAAAATAATGATGCTGATCTGTGGCAAGCATTAGAAAAGGCCTACATGAGGGAGAAGGTTTGCACTAGTTCCATATCTTTTACTTTTAACTATTTGAGTTCCTGTATTGCGAAGGTGAACACATAGACTACATACACAGTGATACACTAGACATCAAGCTTTTGTCCCATTTTGGTGAAGTGTGGCATTACGAATAAGCATCAATGAACTGGTTTGTCAGCGTTTACTTGAAACGGACGTGTCTTAGATGCTCATCGATTGTTTCAACTAATGAAATATAGTATATAGAACAATATACTAAAATAAACATCCCCAATATAGTTTGTTTTACTTGATATTAGGCATGTCTACACTCTATCATTGTCATTGTTTATTAAAGCGGATTAAACGGAAAACAAATTATGAATGGGCTCTATATACCTGTGAGGAAAATGCGTTTAAACCAAATACTCTGTGAACTGGAGTGGATTTGAATGTAAACTACCCTAGACCAATACTCAAACATCACATTAACTTTTTTATTATTATTATTATTATTATTATTATAGGAGCCTTCTATAAGTTGTAATGTTCATTTATTATTATTTGTTTTAATTCACAATCTTCAGATTAGTTCTCTAGATGGCGGTCTCGATGCTCCTGTTGCAGAAGGAGGAGATAACTTCTCGGTTGGTGAGAGGCAGTTGATGTGTATGGCGAGGGCACTGCTCCGGAAAAGCAAGGTGAGAACTTCAAGCTGTGTTGTGCGCTCGCCAATCTACCATCAATGCTAAAACGAGAGCATGTTAACTTGTCGCTGACTACCGTTAATCAAGTCTATTCGTTTACGTGTAGTTGTCCAAAAGGAGACGTAGATGGCGTTAACCAGTATTTGCCAAGCTACACTCCCTTTCAGATAAAGGCTAATAATTGATTGTCTTATCCATACATCCCCCTTTGCCTTCTATTTTCGTTTCCTAGCCGCTCTTACTCTCCCTTTATTTCTCCTTCTTTTCTTTTACATATTTTTCTCTGTGTACATTCTTCTTGTTTCTCAATATCCATCTCTCTCTCTCTCTCTCTCCCTCTTTCTATCTCATTCTCTCTCTCTCTCTCTCTCTCTCTGTCCTTCTCTGTCTGTCTTACAATCTCTATTTCACTTTATGCTCCAATATACACGTTCTTCTTTTTCAATTTTTCTTTTTCTTCTACCAAATTGAAACAAATTACATTTCCGATGCATTACATTTCCGATGCTCTTTCAGATCTTATTCTTAGATGAGGCGACTGCAGCCATTGACACAGAAACAGATAGCTTGATACAGCAGACAATACGAACAGCTTTCAATGACTGTACCACACTCACCATAGCACATCGGCTCATTACAGTACTAGATTCAGATAAGATTCTAGTCATGGATGATGGAAAGGTAGTGGGTTTTTCCTCTCAATATATTTTCTTGTGTGTGTGTGTATGTATTTGTGTTTGTTTGTCTTCCCTTGTTCTTATATGAAAAGACGAAAATTAGGAATCGAAGCTTTAATGGAAAATAAGAAACATCAACAACAACAAAAGAAGGAAATAAGCTACCACCTCCCCTTCCCGCCAGTCTTGAGAGAGGTGAGATCCCCGACACTATATTCCATGCACAAATTAATGTCAGTATTATTTATTAGCACTCCAGCTAGACGCCTTTTTACGGGCGAGCTCATACATCAACAACAACTTTTTTTTTCCGGAGTATCAATTGAAGTGTTATATGTTTCTGTAAATAGAAATATTAGGTCAAGTTCAATATTTTACGTATCATCACTACAGAGACTAAAAACATGGTGCATGTATCAATGATTTTAGTTTACCCTATCGTATAGATTTACTCAAATTGTGGTTAATTCAATTTCAAAACAAAACGAGGAGAGCCTAAAAAAGGGAAAGAGGAGGAAACGAGAAACTAGAAATTATATTCATTTGGCCTAAAATATCAGCTTCATTAAAATTCATGTGTAATATCTGTTCTGGATGTTTGTCCATACCCCCAGGTTGCAGAGTTCGACTCGCCCATAGCTCTACGGGCTAACCCAAAGTCTATCTTCAGGGGGATGTTAGCCGCAGCTGAATCTCAGAACACCTAGCTCAAGAGTCTATCCAGGACAGATGACGTCGGAGCCGGTCTCACTCCGCCAAGGCAGAAACCAGCGATTGAGAAAGATGTAATTAGAGCTTGAGGTATTATTATGGTGCGCTATACGAATGCTGCATATTAGTCTAAATGTTTGTACCTCCGAAATCTTTTATTTCTGCCATAGTTTTATATTGACTTCATAATGTTTTAACATTCATTGGACAATTGTGCAACATGGCAGCCATTCAGGAAGACAGTGTCATTGCTGAATCTGGGAACAGCTAGCTAAAGACAAGTTATTTCTTTTTTAGTTAAACAATAAGATTGCGTAATCGGCAGTAGTTGAATCATAGAGGTATTACAAATGGAGTTCGAGCTCACTAAAATGAATGCATACAGTTGACAGAATTGAAAGGATGCAGAAATGAATCACTGAAATGCTTTGATTCTTCGATGTCGGAGGTTTCACGTCGCCGAGGTAGACAACAGCGATTGAAAAAGATGTTTAGATGTTAAAGTATTATTATGCTCAAATTAATATGATGAATCAAAAAGGGCAATAAGTAAACATGCAGTTGCTTTATAATCATTTATAGTAACAAAGCCCCATAGCCTAAGAAGTGTCACAAACATACGCTTTATGTACAGAGTTCAAGTCCCTTTCTCATTCATTCCAAGCACTATAATTCATTGTTTCTATCATGAAAGCTTATTCTGTCAAATAAAACATTTACTATTAATGCCCTCACATGCCCACTCGAAATATTTCCGTTTAGTCTGGGATGTTAGGGCAATATAGGGGCAGTTTGATGCAATTTCTAAAAACCCAACATTCTGCCCATAGTGTCTCTTCGTTGTGCAATAGAAGGTTATCTGAATGTTTTCATCACCTGCGTGGGAAGTACATGTACATATTTATCATGCTTTGTGTGGCGACACAGAAGCTCCTTTTTCCTTAAAAGACAAGCACTTACAGTAACTCCAGCTGTATTACCTCTTTGGTTGTATTAAACATTTCACTGCCAGTACAAGTATACGAGTACATGCCATTTTTAAATCTGAAATTTTTACCTCTAGAGTTTTTACCTTTGACATGTTTACCTCTGACATTTGTTTACCCCTGGCAATGTTTTTAACTCTGGCATTTTTACCACTAGCATTTTTACATCTGACATTTTTACACCGAACCGTATACATACCACACGCACCTGATGTACGATTTTGTTTTCCTTCTCACTTTGAGTCAGCTCATCAATTTCTAATTGTTTGAGGTAGCGTATGGAATTGTTAGGCTCAAACTTCAATAAACAGGGTATTCATGGCAATAAGATCTCGAGTTTGTTCAGATATGTGGAATGTAGACTTTTGTTAAATACAGGTAGGGCATAACTAATAGATATCCAACATTCTAGCCAGCTCAAAAACTCTGGACGATAATTTTGGAAATGCGAGCAAGCATTATGAAGTGGTGTAGCAAATACAACGCCAAGGCTGTTGTTTCCCTCTCCCGAGAACCCAACATGCTAATTATGATGGGGTATTTTGTTCTTGTTGTAATCAAATTTAATGTGTATGTTTTTGTTAAGTGCCTCGTTACGAATTACTATTTGTTCATTTATCTGTTACGAAAACAAAATTGTATTTCGATATTCAGCCTGCTAATTGTACATATAACGTGTTGTTAGGTAGGATAAGCTGTAATGTTTGTCCAACCTAGCAACAACTTATTTAAGCAATTAACGGTCTTAGTATAAAACCAGGTCGTAGTCGCTAACTTTGCATAGACAGATAATGGTCATGTGTACAACATTTTAAAACCCACCGAGTACTGAAACACACTTAGACCTAAAGCTGGATACGTGCTCATTTAACCTTTGTGATCATATTATGCACTGACAGTACGTTATGTGGAACACAGGTGGGAGTATTCTTATCATGAGGGCGTTATATAAAAACTGAGTATTATTATCAATATTATAAACAGAAGGTATTCGTGAAGTACATCCATGACTTTGGCGGTGGTTATTTTGAAATGCACAATTTGGGACTTCTCCGAGTTTAAAATATCTGTGGATAATCCGGTTCAATTGAACTGTGTGCTTATAACGAACTGGTCCATTGAGAGACAGTATCATATCACAGGTTAGTGTAATAATTTTTTGGTAGGTTAACTTATACTCTAATTATATTGTATTTGTATTCAACTATGCAACCATTTTTGGGAGATAATGCCATCCAATACAAAAAAAAGTACTAGTGACTGAGAGATATTCAATTGTAAAAAAAGTATTTTGTTTATATTTCTTGAGTCAGTAATCTATTTATTTGGATGGTTGTGTAGCCTTAACACTATCAATAATGCTCACTATGTACAGCCAGAATTCTGCTAATGTAACTTCGACTGAATGGTGGCTGTAGGTTAGTAAAACAGTGGTAGTTTGGTAAATGAATGGTGGTTTGTATGGTATCAATGATAGTATGGTAGATGAATGATGGTCTGTACAGGCTCAGTGGTAGTATGGTAGATGAATGGTGGTCTGTATGGTATCAGTGGTAGTATGGTACAAGAATGGTGGTATGTATGGTCTCAGTGGTAGTATGGTAAATGAATGGTGGTCTGTGTGGTCTCAGTGGTAGTATGGTACAAGAATGGTGGTTTGTATGGTCTCAGTGGTACCATGGTAGATGAATGGTGGTCTGTATGGTATCAGTGGTAGTATGGTACAAGAATGGTGGTATGTATGGTCTCAGTGGCAGTATGGTAATGAATGGTGGTCTGTATGGTATCAATGGTAGTATGGTACAAGCATGGTGGTATGTATGGTCTCAGTGGTAGTTTGGTAGATAGATGATGGTATGCATGGTATCATTGGTAGTATGGTAAATGAATGGTGGTATGTATTGTCTCAGTGGTAGTTTGGTAGATGGATGATGGTATGCATGGTATCATTGGTAGTATGGTAAATGAATGGTGGTATGTATTGTCTCAGTGGTAGTTTGGTAGATAGATGATGGTATGCATGGTATCATTGGTAGTATGGTAAATGAATGGTGGTCTGTACAGGCATAGTGGTAGTATGGTAAATGAATGGTGGTATGTATGGTCTCAGTGGTAGTTTGGTAAATGAATGGTAGTCTATGTGGTCTCAGTGGTAGTATGGTAAATGAATGGTGGTCTGTACAGGTGTAGTGGTAGTATGGTACACGAATGGTGGTATATATGGTCTCAGTGGTAGTATGGTAAATGAATGGTAGTCTATGTGGTCTCAATGGTAGTATGGTACAAGAATGGTGGTATGTATGGTCTCAGTGGTAGTATGGTAAATGAATGGTGGTATATGTGGTCTCAGTGGTAGTATGGTAAATGAATGGTAGTCTATGTGGTCTCAGTGGTAGTATGGTACAAGAATGGTGGTATGTATGGTCTCAGTGGTAGTATGGTAAATGAATGGTGGTCTATACAGGTGTAGTGGTAGTATGGTACACGAATGGTGGTATATATCAAATCCCGAGCCAATCGGATGCTGGGACTAGTCAGCAGAAATCTCCGCAAAACCTCACAAAAGATCCGCCAACAAGCCTACTTCTCTCTTGTTAGACCTCATCTGGAATACTGTTGCTCGGTCTGGAACCCTCACACAAACAAGCATATATCCAAAATCGAGGCAGTACAAAGGAGAGCAGCAAGATTCACCCTCCAGAGATATCGTCGTATGGCCAGTGTCTCGGCCATGATTCAACATCTGAAATGGGAGAGCCTGGAGAGGAGAAGAAATGCTGCAAGCCTCCACCTCATGTACAAGATCCAAAACAACACAGTAGCCATCAATGCACACCATTACACAGCACCCATGATTGCCAGCAACACACGACAGTATCACTCAAAGAAGTTGCTGGCTATCCCATACCGCACCCAGCTCTACCAGAACTCATTTTCCCTCGGACAGTAACTGCGTGGAATGCACTTTCAAAGATCACCCTTGACGCTACTTCACTGGAGGGCTTCAAGGGAGCGCTTCCACCCAGCATCTAGACCAAGAACTAGATAGTTTATTCCTCAGCACTATACATCCTGACTTATGGATCCTGCTGAGTATCGTCGTAGAAGTAGAAGTAGAAGTATGGTCTCAGTTGTAGTATGGTAAATGAAGGGTAGTCTATATGGTCTCAGTGGTAGTATGGTACAAGAATGGTAGTCTATATGGTCTCAGTGGTACTATGGTAAATGAATGGTGGTCTGTACAGGCTCAGTGGTAGTATGGTAAATGATATTCATGGTATCAGTGGTAGTATGGTAAATGAATGGTGGTTTGTGTGGTCTCAGTGGTAGTATGGTACAAGAGTGGTGGTATATATGGTCTCAGTAGTACTATGGTAAATGAATGGTGGTCTATACAGGCTCAGTGGTAGTATGGTACAAGAATGGTGGTATGTATATTCTCAGTGGTAGTATGGTAAATGAATGGTGGTCTGTGTGGTCTCAGTGGTAGTATGGTACAAGAGTGGTGGTATAAATGGTCTCAGTGGTACTATGGTAAATGAATGGTGGTCTGTACAGGCTCGGTGGTAGTATGGTACAAGAATGATGGTCTGCATGGTATCGATGGTAGTATGGTACAAGAATGGTGGTCTGTATGGTATCAGTGGTATTATGGTAAATGAATGGTGGTCTGTGTGGTCTTAGTGGTAATATTGTTACGGCCCTCCATCCTAGAACGGGTCCTGGATGCTGGAGGGCTGGCCTGTCCCTTGCCTCTATCACCGTCATCCGACGAAGAATTTGCCATCCTGAATAATTCGAGCGGTTTCTATTTGGCTTGTAGTTTAGAGGCCCTGACGTGGCTCCGTTTTCCCAAAGTATATGAGTGTGGAGATGAGAGGTGTTTTGGATAGGTGGATGTGTATTCTCTATGAGAGGGTTATATACATCAGTCTATGGAGACTCAACTAATCACAAGTGTGAAACGATGGATTGTTTATTAAACTGTATACTTTATTAATACAAACATAAGTCAAATTCTCCAACACGTTATTATAGTTAACACCGACACCAATTACCTGGATTAATCTCAACAAGTAGTAAAGGCAGGGATTGCCTTCTTTAGGAACTCTATTTCTCGCTTCCAGTCCTTTTCCTTACTTTAGCACAGCTGGAGCAAAGCGGAAAGTTCGCTAACTGACCAAGACGAGAGCTAGCGTCGAAGTGCCGAAATCTCTGCTCATTACTGCTATTTATAGCTTTTGAGACGCTCTGAGAGCTGCTTTACGCATGGTGCGTCCGTAATCGCGCTCTGAACTCTTACGCCCCAAAAGCTTACTGCCCTCTACGTTTTCTGCAAGATAACTACCTGTAACGGGCTGGTCCGTTACAATATGCTAGATGAATGGTGGTCTGTGTGGTGTTTTAGTGGTAGTAATGGTTGTCTGTATAGACTCACAGGTAGTGTGGTAGAATAGTGGTCAGGGGCGGGTGTCGCTTTTGCTAAGGGGGTGTTTGACCCAAAGACGTTGCGGATACTTTGTGGGTCTAGACATATGATGGCGTTTTCCTATGCACATCACATTTTCACTTTGCAACCCAAGGGGGGGGGGGGGGTTACAGGGAACTAGTAGTATACTCAGGGGCGTACGCAGGATTTTTTCAAGGGGGGGTTTTAAAATATTTTGCTCCCGAAAATTTGAAAATCGCGCCGGCCGAAACGTCGCTCAGTGGGGGGGGGGGGGGGGGGGGGGGGGTGGTAAGCGGACACTTTTTTTTTTTTTTTTTTTGGTCTCAAAATTTCAAAATTTGACATTTTTTGCGTTGGGGAGGGGGGGGTAAGGTCACCTTATTTAGGTTAGCCGTGGGTATAAAAAAAAAAAAAAAAAAAAGCCGAAGGGGGGGGGGGGGGGTTTAGCTTTTTTTAGGGGGGGTTTACATACATTAAAATACCAAAGGGGGGGGGTTTGAACCCCCAACCCCCCCCCCCCCCTGCGTACGCCCCTGAGTATACTCATATTTGACCAATTTCCAAAGGAAGTTGCAAAAATAATCATACGAAACCATATGAATGGAAATATATCACAGGTTAGTGTAACAGTTCTTTGCTAGGTAAAATTATACTTAAACTATATTGTATTTTGTATAAAAAATAAAGAAGTTCTTACAATGCAACCATTTTAAGGACGATTTTGATTGTACAATTTTTCACCATAAAATGCTAATTAGCATCCAATTATGCAAATTAGCCAATATTTTCAACAAGTATAGTAATGAATGGGGGTCTGTATGGTCTCAGTGATAGTATGCTAGAAGAATAAGAGTCTGTAATGTGGTGAAGTCATGTATGATTTTTGTCAATGCTGATTTCATCACTACGTAGAATTCCATATTGAAGATTTTGTATATTACAGTGCGTCCCAGAAAAAAACGAAACGTTGTTTTATCATAACGTAGTCACATTTATAATTAATTAATGACACATATTTGGAAAGCTCAGATCCTCTTCTTTCATTTGCTGCAACTCATTTGATGCTTATTTCACGTATGAGTGATTAAAATGAATTTGAAGAGAGGAAACTAAAAAGTCATTTGGCGGACGGTATCTGAATTTCAAAGAGAAAATCACATTTCTAGAAAGTTGAGGTTCTGCACTTTCATATGACACCTCAATCAGGAAAAAAGAGCAAGGAATGACACAGTTCTGTTTGTTTAAAGTAGTGCTTGCATTTCCATAATCTTATCAAACGAATTCGTTTTCACTGGGTGCCTGCCATAGCAACATGCATAATTGACAACAGACTTAACTCCGTTTTGTTGTCTATCAGCCATGCTTGAAGTCTTTCGTCTACGGCTGATTGTCAACGAAATGGAGTTAAGTCTTTTGTCAACTCTGTTTTTTGCTACGGTAGGCACCAAGTGAAAACGAATTTGTTTGATAAAATTATGGAAATGCAAGCACTACTTTAAACAAACAGAACTTTGTCATTCCTTGCTCATTTTTCCTGATTGAGGTGTCATATGAAAGGTCAGAAACTCAACTTTCTAGAAATGTTATTTTCTCCTTGAAATTCAGATACCTTCCGCCAACTGACTTTTTGATTTCCTTTCTTCAAATTAATTTTAATCACTCATGCGTGAAATATGTATTATATGAGTTGCATCAAATGAAAGAGGAGAATCTAAGCTTTCCAAATATGTGTCATTTATCAATTATAAATGTGATTAAGTTATGATAAAACTTCGATAATTCTCGGTTTCGTTTTTATGAGACGCACTGTATATAGATAAAATATAGATAAAATCGTATTTTGTTTTTATTTTTCATGTATTTATATTATGTTGTAAGGCGCAAAGAGAGAGAGAGAGAGACTAGTTGATGAAGCGCAATCATAGTTTACATTTATTATCATCACACTCGAAACATATTGTTTAGGTCAGGTCAGCTAAGAGGGTCATATGTCGCAGTTAGTATTGACTTAGAGATAGGTTTACGGTTGGGTTAGGGTTTGGGTTAGGGTTGGCAATAAAGTATAGATGTAGTTTAAAATTACCCTTATTATTATTTTTTTACCTTATTGTGCATAAATACAGGGGGATCCTTTTTAGTTAAAATAATGAATAAGATAAATATATATACAAAATAATTAAATTATTAATTTGAGAACAAAATACAACGATTCATCGCATTAAACTTTCGCAAATATGAACCTCTCCCGAAATGCATGAAAACTTGAGGCCCGCTCTATGGCAAGAGCTGTGCCCAGAGCCATCTATACACAGAGTTTGGCCAACTTGATTTCAATGGGTTACAACATGGCGTATATTCTGTTGTTTTGTGCTTGCCCAACAACGCAGTAGTCGCCATGTTGTGTCCAACTCGAACCGGGTTGGCCAAAATCTCCTAATCAATGGCAACTGGCTTTGCCTTAGATCTAGCGCCCGCTTTTGCGCTTGCTCTCCGTAAGAGAAATTTGCAGACGATATGCAAGCGATGAACCTCGATCACAGCTCATCAGCTCGGCTTGAAGTAAAGACGACTCAATGTGACCTACATACAATTACAGGTGAGTCTCTTTTGTGTCTTCTGCTCTAGTTTGTTTCCCCGCCGCTCCACATTCATTAAACGCTGTTTTTCAACAAACGGCATGCTATACCAGTTGATTTAGTTGAAGACCTGTTGAGTATGGCTTTGGAAATAAACAATTGGCCACCGTAGTACAGTGTTTATCAAAAACGAGACACAACTTTCGTAGCTTATGATTAATGAATCCTAACCAAAGTGAGCTTAAAACTGAAATTTATTTCTAGGTAAAAAGTAACATTTTTTTGTGTCTAGTGATACCCTTTTCATATTTTTTTCTGCCAGGATGACTGGACACCAGGAATTTAAAAAGTGTCATCAATATCTCCTTTACCAAGTTTGGTTTGATTCACCAAATGTGGGTCAGGAGTCACCAAATTATTTTTTAAAGAGTCCACTATTTCTTGATATGACTCATGGTATCTAAGATCTCTTTGCCCTTCGTCCGGTTTACCATTACACATGCATAAGCATAGGGTGACTATTTGTCTCGAACAGCACATGAAATCTCAGAGGTTTTCTAACCTCAAAGACTTAGTAAATGCCATAACTACCAAAGGTATTGACGGCAGACTTTCATGAGAAAAGATAGCACCCCAAACATTTGTTTTCATTTTGAATGATTTAATGACAAGGCTAACCTTAGAAAGGGAATACCCAAAACAGCTTTCTTGCACGAGGCATGGATTATCTTTTGTTATCCATGTTTCTAAATAGACAAGTACACAATAAATAACCAACAACCGTACGAGACGGTATCTCTCACTATTGTTTTATTATTTCTCGTTCACTCGTCTATTTTTCTTCAACTGCCGCAGGACTATTTACTCTTAAATAGCTAAATATCGTTTACCAGGAGTGAATGCGGAATAATACAACTCGTGCAATAGTCATAACTCTGGGAATCATGACTGCAAGGAATCATGCAATAATCATGACTCTGTAAATCATGACTGCAAGGAATCATGCAATAGTCATGACTCTGTAAATCATGACTGCAAGGAATCATGCAATAAGTGTTTGCTCGGTTGTTCTTTGATTCTCATTGCAGAAGGAATATGGCTAAAGGTTTTCAAGGAAAGGATGGCGGCATTGATATCCAATATGAGGGCATCACTGACGAAGAGCAAGTGGATATAATTTTTGCTCCTCGTAGGTTACCAGCAATGAAATGTAATTTACCAGGTGAGAGTAAATAGAAATATGGATCATAATGGTGATGATGATGATGGTGATGATGATGACGATGATGATGACGATGATGAATATAATGATGATGAATGTTTTGAAGAAACAAAGATTAATCCTTGCGTCTATGTACACTATCAAACGACATTTGCTTTGTTCCTCCAAGCACAATTATGAGTTAGGGGGTAGAGTAAGGGTTCGCCAGGTCTTGGACAGGGGGATTGGTATGTAATCCTTAATTGCTGTTTCTCCTCAAATGGGTTGCTCAACATTGTCCTCTTTTTTTCTTTTTTTTCTTTTTTTATTAAAGAGAAGGTTCAATTCTGACAAAGGTGAACAATATTTTTTCTTAAATCTTAATAATAATAATAATATTGGATTCTTATATAGCGCACGTATCGACCTTGCACGGTCCTCAAGGCGCTCCAGCATTTCCCGGCTATGCTAGGCTGCCGATTTCGACGCTCACAGCATTTAAGGAATTCCTTCCTACCCATTTAACACATGGGTGGAGAGTGGCAAGTGTAGATTAATGTCTTGCCAAAGGACATTAGTGGCGCATGCGTTTTTCGTCGAATGTACTCATTTCTGTGTGATGCTCTTTGTGTATAATTTTCAGAAAGAATCAGTCAGTGCCCGGTGCCTGAGACAGACCAACGTACTAAAACATTCAAATGTTATGCATACTTTTTAAACAAAGGTTGTTCTTGACAACCTGAAGGCTTGCTCGGAAGCTTTCCAGATATAGCAACAGATAATATATGCAGACTGGATTCCTAGTATTGTAATTCATCCATTCATAATAGGTTAATAAATGGAATACCTCGTCACTAAACACAAGGTCCCCAGAAAAGAGACATCAATAAATTACAATATATTAGTAAACCTGTCTATTAAAGTAAAACTCAGAAGGAAATCCTATAGCAAAGTAACTCATTTTGTCAAATAGGTACAGATAATCGAAAGGTGCCGTACAAAACCCCGACATTTAGATGCATGGGGGACACTATCTTTTTAATAAAAATGTGTGTAATACAGTTTTCACCATATGACAAATATGATAACCAATAATAGGAATAATTTGTATAGCTTACATCTGTACAGTTATATGCTGTTCGAGTCTTAAATAGGGCTGCTGTTCATTTCCATAGCAACTCGAACGGAAATGGGGTGGAAAATGATGAATTATGTATGGATTCTTCATATGTTTTGTCCTACAATGATACAATATAAGTCATAATATTCTTTACTGCCAAAATCGTAAAGAGTGATACAGAGATTAGCAAAGAAAAGTGCAGAGAAAGGGACAACATTTTGTACGTGTCTTTCAATGTTATTGTTTTTTACCGTTAAGGGGGTGCAATACAAACCAAGATTGCTTGAAATGTAGAATGATTTGAGTATTTCCATAGCGACAGGAAGAAGAGTGAGATAGAGAGATAAGGGGGAGGCAAGCTTCTTTCAATCTCTGAAATCTTGCAAAGGGATGTGATAACAAGTCACGAATGCTTGCCATGGAAAGATAAGAGCGTTCATTTCCATAGCAACACAAACTGAAGAGAGGTGACGAACAACAATTAACCTTTTTTTTTATTTGCCCCTTGTGTTTTTAATGCAATAAAAGTTGCGAAATATGTCGTAGAAATGTTTATGTACATGTATCACATAAGAGGATATAAAAGTATATTTAGCTACATTAACAGACACAAGACATTAAGGAAGAAGGAGGACTTTTTTTTCTTGTTAAAGGACTATTACACAAAAATGTGCACCTATTTTAAATACCGCGAAAATCTTCCAGTAAATATCGCTTTTATTGTTAGTCGTTGTCTGAGAATCCTCTCTCTCTCTTTCTCTCTCTCTCTGACTATCCCTTTTTAATTGCAGTTGTTTGGTACTTTATGTATGTACATGTATGGGCAGACATTTATGAACATTCTTTTTTTTCGCAATAATTCTCATGATTATAATTTATTATCATTATCCCTTTATTAGTATTGTTGTTGTTAGTAGTAGCAGTATCAGTAGTATTAATATTATATTTGTATTATTATTATTATTATCATTTTAATCGTCATTGTTAGTGGTAGTTGTAGTAGCAATATTGTTGCTGTTGTTGTTGTTGGTGGTGGTGGTGGTGGTGGCGGTGTTATCATCATCATCATCTTATCATCTTTATATAATCTATGATCTCGTATTAAGCGCTTAGATACTTCGGTGGAAAGAGCTTTATAAGCACCGTTTTGTTAATTATTGTTATTATATTGTCATGGATATTATTATTTGTATTATTATATTGCCCCTTCCAGATAAATCCAATGAAACGATGAATGCAGCTGACCCGTTGAACCAGCGAGCCCCTATTGAGTGTGACCCAGACACCAGTCACATCATCTCCGGGCTATTGACAAGACCCTGCCAAACAATGGCTACAACCAACAAATACAAAGACAGTCTCAAGTTACTCATTCCTATCAGGCTCAAACAAAGGTACGTCAAATAATTTCGAAATAAATTCGAAATTTGATTCCCAAGACTTAATATTAAAACAATAACGCTGAAATTGTTAAATCCGTAACACGTTGACTGGCTCATGTTAATAAACATTCCATTAAAGTTAATATTTCCTAAAAAAAAAATTCATTACATGTCTTTTTTTTTCTTGGGATAATGTAGCAAAATTAAAAAAATATATATCTGTGTTTTCTTTTTTTTTTAAAGAAGAAAGACTGATTGATTTAAACATGGATTAGGAATTCTTGGTCAGTAATGGAATATTGGTTGCCAAACTAAAGACGTGTTTGTAATTTCCAAAGAGAATATATATGCCTCGTACATCACATTGATGATTTTGCAACCGCTATGATCAAAATCATCATTGTGTGAATTTCAGAATTTATACTAATTTGATTGTCAACTAAATCATGATGACTCAATGATGACTCAGTGTATATTTGAAAAATGAACACAAATAATGAACATACATGCTTGTCGGTGGGGATATGAGAGCAAAAGCGAAAACAAATTTACATTCAGCTATCAGTTTAGTAGTGATAATATTTTAAGGTTTCAAAGGACCAATGTTTAGTCTATACTTTTGTGTTTGATAGCAAACTATTGATATTTGATTATGTCGTGACTTTATCACCGATAGGTTCATGGAAGGTTAATCAAATGAAATCAGGATAATATAACCTTATTTTGGTGCATGCCGAATTTATCTTCACACAGTAAATCTCTTCATATGTTTTTACGTGATTATGCATAAGTACATCTATTTGGTGATAAGTTATTATGGCAAAAGAAAGTCACTTTTTTCCAGCAGCAAATGCATATTAAATTAAATTTTTTTCTTATTGGAGGCTCAAAACACCAAAATGAGTCAGAGGAAAAGAAAGTAAAATACTACAGCCTGAATACTTAGGAAAATGATAACCGGGGAAGAAATGAAATTTGTAAAGTGATGACGAAATTATAGGGAATATTAGTAACGCAACCATGTACGTGTGAAAACACTGGGAAACCCGTTGTTTACGTAAAATTACCCAACAAAATCTCATTCTAAATCATTTACACTTGAAGTATAATTTGACAGTTGTATGTTCCTTCAACAAAAACAACAAAAATAGAGAGTATTTTGAGGAATCAAATGTACAAACAATATAACAAGTACTTTGAATTTCCAACGATAGATTTTCTGTAATTATGCGTCGTGATTAACAAGAAGAAATTCTACATACACTTGGTGATCCTTGATATTCAACAAAATGGTACGTTTATTTTTTCCATAATTTTTCTGCTAATTTCCCTTAAAGTTAATTTTGCATCCCTCTTTTTCCTGTCATTATATAGACAAACTTTGCTTTAAGAGCCCATATCTAATATAAAACACTTATGTGTCCATTGCATCGGAAATGCTACACCCATTTATCTCCCTCTCAATAGCATCATAACGCAAGATGTTCGCAACTTTCACAAGTCTTTACATTCGGTAGAATTGTTGATGAAATAACATATTTTCGGGACAGCTGGATTATCACACTAGACTTTTCTTATCTTTTGTATTGCGGAAGATAGGCTCACCTTGTTTTCCGTTTCTACTTTGCGAACGTTTATAGAAAAGTTGGAACGAACTTTGTTTCAGTTATCGAACTTTACTTCAGCTTATCGATAGATTATATATTAGACATCTTGGAATGTTTCAATCCTGTGCTCAAATAATATTAAGTCAGTAGTATAATGCAGTAAGCATTCATGCAACCTAATCCAGCTTTGATTAAGTTCACTTTCCATTTCCGTATTTAATGATTTACTGAACATTCTTTCATGTCGTTAATTACTATGATTTGCTTCCATGTTACTCAACAAAATGGGAATGTTCAGCAAAATGTCTTATGCTTTGTTAATCTTGCATGGAATATGAATACAGCAATCAATCAATCACTACTTTGGTATCACTTCATATTCAAGGGCCGTTCAGACATGACGCGGCAAAACCGCGGCGGATTTTTAAACATGACTTCAGTACAGAAGGTCACATTTACGCATCTTATATCACAGAGCTCAGTGAATTTACGCGAGTCCTTTATTGCGTGCAGTTGTCATTCATAAATACACGTTATGCTACGGTCACAAAGGTTCGGACGAACGATAATTTCGTACGAATCTCCCTGTTTTTCCATTGTCTTCCCGAATTTCCATTGTCTAAAAATCGTTCGTACTGCGTTCGTAGCAGTTCGTAATGGCATTTGTGACCGAGGCTTAAACAAAAGTCGCGGCGTCTTTTTTGCGCAAACGGGGGATTTTCGTGGATGTTCGCAAACATTAAAATGATCACGGATTTTAAAAAGGGATATGTTCTTTAGTTTTAGGTTTTTAAATGGGGTATGTTTTTGAGGTAGCAAGTCAATTCACGATCAAATGGTCATAAATTTCATGTATATATATGATGGGGTATCCAAAGTTCGCGCGCATTAAACAAAACCAAAATAAATCAGTGATGTGATATATTCGATCCATGATTGCTCATATTCTTCAAAAAGTATTTAGACCAATACCAAATGTTATCGTTTTATTACTCTGCTAATGATCATGTGATATACCTTTGAAAATAAGACACTAACGAGACCTGAATTTTTTTTTTAATCACCATAATAACATCAGATCCGGGATCCGGGTCGGTATTTTTTGAAAGTGTATTAAGAAGTTTTACGGTCAATTATGAACTAGGAATTGTGAGTTAAGATTAGGTTAGCACCCTACATGATTAACATTTCTGAGTGATGCTATCATTTTGTCCAGGTCGCAGGAACCCTCTCCATTAGATCAAAGTGGGTTTCTTTCATATGTATGGATGAGTTGGATGTCACCGTTGTTCTACAAGGCTTACAAAAGAACCCTGGAGTATGGAGACCTTTGGACTATATCTGATAACGATAGAGGAGAGATCAATGGAAAGAGGTAGGTAGAGGTATGATTCAATAGGGAATGGTGATGAGGATGAGGTGAAGGAGGAGGTGACGATGATAGTGATGACGATGGCGATTTGTTATTATGTTTCTATCTATAATGGGTAATTACTGTTCCTATTAATTACTGTAAGATTACCAGGCCAATTTCGCAACTTTGCCTATCCAATTAATTTTGCGTCCATTCAATTTAGCACTTTTCAACCCTGCCTTCCTATTGGATAGTTCAAATCCGTCATCTGTTCATTCCAATACGTTTTTTAGTCAGACAAATTGGCCCGAATTCACAAAGCAAGGTTTGAGCTCAAACCTCCTTTTGTTTCGCCAAACCTACTTTTGTTATTTACAGGTTTGTAAATAACAAAAGGAGGTTTGGCGAAACAAAAGGAGGTTTGAGCTCAAACCTTGGTCTGAGCTCAAACCTTGCTTTGTGAATTCGGGCCATTATGTTTCTCATTCAAAGTCATGTTTATGCACGCTTTTCGTCATGAATACCGGTTTACTGAGTGACATATTCAAATGTAGGGATGTTTCTTTCCTGGGGACCTAACGACGAGGTGTTCCATTCACCTGTTATTAAAGAAAGAACTACAATACTTATAATTCAGTCTGCATAAATTACTTGTTGCGATATCGGGCATGCCTCGGGTACACTTTTGGGTTGTCAAGAACTACCTTTCATTAAACATTAAACATTATACATACACATTTTAATATGTATTAAACCGGTCTATTGCAGAATCGAATGAATCTTAGCACATGCGCTAGATGGGATTAATTTGAATGATAAAAGTGTTAAAGGGATAGTTGAGTTCTGTTGCAGAGGGCGCTACAGAAAATAATTTTTGTGTGAGATAATTCTCTCTCTTGTACAGGTGGACAAACCGGAACAGGTTGCATGCAGTGTGTGTGCCGGCGTGAAGGGGGTATGATGAGATGGGTGGGCAAAAGGGGGGGGGGGGGGGAGGTTAAGAGTTTGTGTGGTGTGAGTTGAGGGTACAGGTTGCATGCAGTGTGTGTTTGTATGTGTGTTTATGTGTGTGAAAGGTGGTGTGGGTGGGCTAGAGGGGAGGGGGGGGGTGTGAGAGTGTTGTGATAGGATGGTAATATGTAACTTTAAACCTTCCTCTACTGTTATTTTGATTATACACTGTTACATGCAAGACTTTTTTTTTCCTTTTTTTTCTTCTATATGTTCATTGATTGATGTAACTTATGAAATGTCTTGTATCAAAGATCTTGTTTTATATTGCTTATCTTGATAATTTCTTGTTATGTGAATTTCTTGTTATGTGAAATTATGAGGAAGGAAATAAAATATCATTTAAAAAAAAAAAAAAATAATGAAAAACCTGAGTATAAAATTCGAAAGAACATAATATTTAAATGACAAAATCATCTTTGTTTGATCAAAATCGGTTCAGATACGGCTGAAATATCCATAAATATAACGATTTTGTACCACCACAATTATTAGATATTTTGAAAAATTTAAAAAACCGTTGAAAAACGAAATAACGGCTTTTATGTCGTATTTCAGCCAATGCCGATGTTATCTTTTTTTGTTGGCATTTTCGTGTTGCTTATATTACGCACAACCAGCAGGCCCATATATTGTTATTTTTAATTGAATAATTAATTAATGGACACCGTGTTTTTTTTTAAAGTGGAGCTGAATTGGTATAATCGTATTGGCTAAATTCACACATTTTGGGGTCTAAAATTACCCGTTCATAGCAATTTTAGGTTCTAAAAGGGCACTATAAATGTCATAGATAAGAATAAGAGCAATAACCATGCACTTCGAAGGCATTTGCGGTCTGAAAACATAACTCAACTACCCCTTTAAGTCCCGTGCCCGATATGCTAAATTGAATAATAGTCACCGCCGAAAATGGTGTTTGCGCTAAATTTAATGAACGTTTCAACAAATGGACCGAAAAGCTGCGAAATTGGCCGGGAAAAAACTACTTATTACTTTAGTCATTACTAATTATTACAACCCTTCTAATCATTATACTAATTATCTACCATCCCCTCACATTTGTCAATGTTTTAAATATCTCCTGCATCATCAATCGGTCTCCTCTCCCCTTTAACTCTATTCCTCTTCTCTTAACCCTCCTCCGCCCCCTGCCTACACATGAATTCCTTTCTTTCTATTTCTCCCCCTGCCTCTCTCCTAAATCTCTTTTTCTTTAGTAACTTGGTTACCCCTGATTTTCTGTCACTTCCCTTCCCCATGATACCTTCGCCCTCCCCTCCGCCTCACTCTCTCCCTCCACTTTCTCTTCTTACCACCTAACAACTCACGATTGTAGTCATCTCTCATTTCTCCTTTTATCTCCCATTTATTATCCGTCCGAAAACCCCACCCCCTCCTCCCCCTCCTCCCCCTCCTCCCCCTCCCCCTCCATTAGATTAAACAGTCTGATATTGTTGAGTATATTTACAAGGCACCCTACTGTGCCATAATCACTAAGAATCCATTTTCTAGGCTTCATGATAAATGTAGGATCTATTGTCCTCATTTTTAATGAGTTGTCTGTGACCTATATAAAAGGTTTCCCCACTGGGAGAAGTAAACTGAGAGTTAGGCAATGTTTCTTTTCTATTCTTTTCATGTTTCATAAAACATACTTTGGATGAGCTCCTTAAGTAATTACTTTACTCTGTAAGATCCGTGGGAAAAGTGACATTCCGACTAGGGCGTTGTATTTCTACGCTTGATGTCCAATTGAATTGGATGGGAAATAAAAAGTGTAGTTGACCATGCTTGTAAACCCTATGTATATAGCTTTAAAATGAATTTAAAAGCTTAATTATATACTGATTATGATATATCTGTAAAGTGCTTAGACACATCGTTGTATCGCTGTATTGGGAGCTATATAAAAGCGGTATATCTATCATAATTATTAATATGTAGATAATGTTTTGTATATTGTATGAATACTGCATGTTATAAAAAGATCCGATTCCCTCAGACTACATGTTTCCAAATTCACAAATAGGAAAATTTGCCAGTAGTCGATCTATCTATGGAGTTTAACCCCTGATCTATGAATGGAAAAACATGTCTTTGAATAAGTATTATTTCGGGAACCTTTTATCATGCATGTCTCATCTTCGTTTCATGTAGCAGGTAATCATAGGAATACTTTAAAGCCCCTCTAAAGTTTCGGGAGCCTCAACAATTTGATGGCAAACTTTCACTTAACTTATATATTGATGTAAAAGAGTAACACACACACATCTGAAGGTATTATGTTAATAAATGTGGTTGAAGACGAATATTGATGAAGTTTCTGCGTACAACAGAAAACACAACATTTTGTATTCTTCATCAAATGTTGGCCTTAATAATCAATATATTTTGAAAATCCTTGCAGAAGTGTGTATTAAATGATTCCTCTTTCACATCTTTATACAATGTAAGTGGCGTTTTGCCATCAAATATTTGAGACTCCCAACACTGTAGAGGGGCTTTAAGTGTGAAGAGTTCTATCACGTGTTGGAAATGAATGTCAAATTTAGTATTTGTAACACCTTACTTATGGGATTTTCTTTAAGACAGCAGGTGCGTGTGTAATAAAACAAGATTTTATTATGAAATTGTATCTGAACATGAATAGGACCTTTGACATTTGCGTTCCTGGCAGTGACCTTTATAATCGCACACTTTGACTGAATCTTCAAGCTCTCCTCATCACATTCTCATTCTCTCTCTCTCTCTCTCTCTCTCTCCCTCTCTTTCTCTCCCTCTCTCTCTCTTTCTCTCCCTCTCTCATTCTCTCTCTCGTTCTCTTTCTCTCTCTCTCTCCCCCTCTCTCTCTCTCTCTCCCCCACATATCACTCTCTTCGTTTTCTTTATAAATTGCTTTCTCTTCATGTATCCATGAATTAAAAAACGCTTACAGTCTAAATTTGTAAGTTCGCTCTCCTTATTGATGGCAATATGACTGTGGGTGTGTGCGGGAGGCTTGTGGTCTCTTTGCATGCATCGTTTACTATCATTTTTGTTTCGGTCTGTGAATCTGTTCTAAACTAATGTATGAATCTGTCCAGGGGGGCCCGGGTCCCCTCCCTTGGGGAAAAAAATGTGTACATTTTAGATTAACTTTTTTTTTTTTGGAGATGGACCTCCTCCCCTGGCGCTCAAGGGGGGGGGGGGGGGGCTGCGATTTTTCAAATTTTCGAGGGCCAAAAAAAATAGTGCTGAATACCGACCCCCCCCCCCCCCCCCCCTGAGCAAATTATTGGCCGGCTGTTTCGCCGCTAAATATTTTCTCAAGAATTGGGTCCCCTGCCGCCGGCTGTATCCGCCCCTGATCTGTATTAGAAAAGACCAAAGTCTTATCTACCCCTTTGTTTCTTAAAAAAAAAAAAGATGAGACAATTAGTTAATTGTTTCAAGTAGAATCCCCGTGGCTGCTCTCCTTTGGTAATCCTTAAATAGATTTTGTTATCACTTAATTGAGTAGAACCCATGAAACTTTAAATTGCTCTTTGAAAGTGGAAGTGCCGTGGGTTATTGGTGAATTCCCTTGGCTCTTGGTCATGACGTTTTGCCCACATTTGTCTTTAGCGAAATGAATTACGTGGGTAACCTTCGTAAAGACCTCTATAATAAAAGGATCACTGTTCTTTGCAAAGTCAAGTCAGCATTCAACGTCAGGACTTGTCCTTAGAGCCACATCCATTTCAGGATGATTAATAGAGCAATACATTCACATCCAAGAGATTCGTCCCGTTTGGTAGATGGGGCAAGGGCGTATCCAAGCTTTGGTGTCAGATTTACAATTGAATATGACCCTTTGTGCTGCCCCCCTTCAAGCGTACTATTTAACATTTTAAACTTTTTTTTCGGGGGGGGGGGATCATGAATGCAGGTGAATTATTTATTGATTTGGCTATTAAATTGTAAGATAAGACATCCCCGAAGAAATAATCGTTTCATTCGTATCGTGATATAATCAACCTTTAACAAATTAAAATCATTAAAAAGAAGAAGGAAGAAGAAAGAAGAAGAAGGAGAAGAAGAAGGAAAAACAAAGAGGAGAATGGCAACATTTATGCGTAACTTATTAACCCAAAGAGTACTCGCGCCGCTTATATTAAACAAAATACAACAGAAAACAAGTCATTGGAAATAGTGATGATAACTGATATTGTATTTTTGATCAATGAAATCCTGTTCAGTGATTGGTCAACATAGCATCATGTGACCAAACATAACAGTGCTATGATGTAACCGTGACGTCATCTATGGTATAGTGCACTATACCATGGCACTATACCATGGATAACGTCATATATATATGCGATCGATCAAGATCCATGTGCTATCGGTCGCGGTCGCGGTACTGTCGTCCGCGCTGCTCTCACTGCACTCTTAATTACTTAACCCTAAAAAGGCCGGGCTAATTGAGGTCTTAGTACGACCCGGGGGGGCATAAAGCCCCCCCCCCCCCCCCCCCCCCACCTTAAGATCTCAGCCTTGAAGCGGCCGATCTGCGCGAAAATTTGCACGCATGTAAAGTGAAGTGTATAGAATAATATGATAATTTCAATTTTTTGAAATAAATTTTTACCCATAAATCATATATTATTCATATTTAAGCATTCTTTTTACTACATATATTCATTAGACCATTTGGAATAAAAATACGACAACAAAATTTGGAAGAGCCAGCTTATTCCTTATTCTATCTCTTGTTTTGACAATTTCTTTTGTATTTCATTGTTTTTTTAATTTATGTATTTTATTGTTTTTGTATTTTATTTTAATTCTTACTATAATTCAACTATTTTGACTCCCAAAACAACCACCTAAACTTTAAACAAGACCCAATGACCAATGTTTAATCTATTTTTAGGAAAACTGACATTTACATATGTTTTGTACACAAATCACAAAAATGAGCGATTTTCGGGCTGATATGCAAAGACAATAGGTCACGTGACCTTGTAACTGTAGGTTCGATTTTCACATTTTCTTTTTTTTTAAGATGCGCAGGACTCGAAAGAAAAAAGTCAGCGAGCGGCGGGGCGCCATCCATATGTGTTCCCGAGAATCTAAAAAAATGTGGAGGCCTTATTAGGGTTAAGTGACAGGAAACATTACTATCATTGATATTTATATATAGGTTGGTTTGAACGATTTAAAACAAATATATCATGCACTATTTCAAGCCACTAGTAAAATGATGGATTCCTCGGCGACAGAAAAAGTACTAATTTTTCGGGGCTACGCCCCTCAGCAAAAAGTGCTATTCCTGCCACCTCGATCAATAATTTCAACTAGAGCCTCTCAGTGCATGTATTTTGTTTAATAATGCATTTTGGTATTTTTGCCTATAAAATTAGGATGGGCTATTAAAGAAGAAATGAAAGTGGATATCACATCCGTTCTATTTAGGGTGGTTTTGCTTTTCTTTATCAGGTTTGAGAGGTTGTGGGAAGATGAGGTGGAGAGGAAAGGAAAAGAAGCTGCTTCTCTTGGATGGGTTGCACTGAGGTTCGTTAGAACAAGACTGATTGTTGCTTTACTTGCATTAGTTATCTCTACTATAGCTGCCTTTGTTACCTCGGTAAGTTTCTCCTCCGGAAAGGATGTGTTTCCATTATCCATATTTAAGCAGAAAAACGTGATTTTTCGACAGTGAACTGAATATGTAATTCTTAAACAATGATTGCTATGATTACAAAGAGATACATGTGGCTTGCAGGAATTCGTCTGAAGATATAAATTGACAGGAAGAAGATATCAACTATTGCTATTTAATATGAATTCTCTATGATTACTGACAACTTGGGGGAAAATGGGTTTAGTTTATCGTGTAGGTAGGTGGACCTTGGCCCTGTTTAATGATAGTTTTTATCAATAAAAACTCCTGAAATAGGTTCATTTGATTGGCTGAGAGGAGATTTGTCATATCATTTTAGAATTTGTTATTGATAACAGGTTTTATGAAACAGGGCCCTGATCTAATGGATTCTTTATTTTCAAGCCTACAAAAACATCCCTTTACATGCATAATGCTTTTTTGTGTTTTTTGTTCATACCAAGGCTGTTCTTGTTCGGAAACTGCTTGCATACACTGAGGCTGTTGAGGTTGATTTACGGTATGGTATTCTGCTTGTATTCAGTATCTTTATGATGAATATCATCAGGATTTGTGGCGATGTATTCTTCTGGGTGTTCAGCTGTCGGACGGCTACACGGTTACGGAGTGGCGCCTTGGCATTGGCGTTCCGTAGACTGGCATATCTACGCAGTCTCCAAGACTGGAGCGTAGGAGAAGTAAGTGGTAGAGAAATGGGTTCTAGGACACCTGACCCTAGACATCCACACCCGGATAACCACCCCCAGTCAACTACTCCTAGGCCCTAGGGCAACCACCCTCTAGGACGACTACCATCAGGACAACTACCCCCTAGGACAACTAACCCCTAGGACAACTACACCCGGACAACTATCCCCGGACAACTACCCCAGTCAACAACCCCCTATGATAAGTACCCCTACGACAACCAGCCTTTAGGACAACTACCTCCCGGACAACTAACCTAGGGGGTAGATGTCTGGGGGTAGTTGTCCAAAGGGTAGTTATCCGGGGTAGTTGTCATAGGGGGTAGTTGTCCTAGGGGTTAGTTGACTGGGGTGGTTGTCCGGGGGGAAATGTCCAGGGGGTAGGTTTCCGGATACTAGATAAAAGCACTTAAAATGAATATATTAAAGTTAAATGCCACCGTCATTACAGTAATACACACCTGTTCAACCTGCTGGCAAATATATGCAAACATTTGTTTGCTTGTCAGATATTTTGGATACAAAGACTATTCATGCACTACCGGCCCAGGTAGAATCTATTTTTAAAAACATCTGGATTCCCCACTAACTGGTGAATTTGAGGAGGAAAGGAAAAGCTGCTCCTCTTACAGAATTTTAACCAACTATTCACAATCTCCTTTTCATTGATCATAAGTGTAGATCACTGATTGTCATGAATAAACCAGTTTGCAGTTAGCTTTGGTTTACCAAATACATAACTTTATTAACATTTGTCAATTCAATTCAAGTACTAAATAAGTGTTTAAATCTTACTGGCTTTGTAGCCATTGGCTAAACTATGCGTGTTTACAATAATATTTCATCGTAGGGGCCTACAATTCACATTGTATTACGCCTTTGGCGATTGAAGCTAGGTTTAGATTGTTACAGTTTCTCCTTCATTAGATTTTCATTTATATTTGTCCGCACTGTTCAGATAGTCAATGTATGTGCCAATGATAGTCAACGCTTATTCGATGCTTGCGTCATTGGTAACTTCCTCATCTCATCCATGGTGATGTTGGTAGCTGCTACCATAGCAACGTATCTCATCATTGGACCTGGTGCTCTCATTGGAACGGTCATCACTTTCTCCCTCTTCTTCCCATTACAGGTAAGACATTCCATACACGGGTCACTGGGTTTTAGGAGAGATGAAATGGCACGAAGAGAAAACAATGTTTCAATATAACACAAATTGCCATTAGTGTCTGAATATAAGATATGCCGTTTCTAATAATGTTTTCATGAAATTGACGCTGTACCAACAATAAGTTCTTAGTGAAACTAAGTAAATTTCTGTCGCGGCACCCAGGTTGAAAAGCGCTGCTCTAGAGAACACTTTAATCTTGCACCCAAAGGTACCTTTAAGAGCTGAACCGTGATGGCCTACGTAAACAGATGCGACGCTATAAGGGGTCTATGTTCCAACCCCCCCCCCCCCCTCCCCATTTTTGTTAGCATTATGCCTGTCGGGCGCATGAAGAAAACAATAAACCCTATGTCGGCGCATTGAAATTCTGTATTCTGTTGTTGTTTATTGCCCAAATTTTCGAAAAATTCAGTTAACAAGATCCCATCCTAAAAATGTGTAGCGACGCTCTTTTGTGAACAGCAATAAATTGGAATTTGCATTACATTTAGATCTGTATCTGTTCTTTTATTTTGAAGATGATTTTAGGGCGTGCGGTTTCAATGATAAGAATCAAATGCATCATGGTCACAGATGAGAGAGTGAAAAAGATGAACGAGATACTCTCCTACATCAAACTGATCAAGATGTATGCATGGGAGAAACCCTTCATGAAGACCATTGCAGGTAAGTTGAGTGAAAGTGATGACGATGGTGATGATGATGATGATGATGAAGATGATTATGATGGTGGTGATAATGGCAGAATGATGATACCAATTACACTAATAATAATGATAATAATAATAACAATATCATGCCATACTTATATAGCACATACATGTATCACAAATATGTCCCTTTGCACTGTAATCAAGAGAAGGAATGAAAAGAATAAAGAAGATTCAAATACGCTCCTCATACTTCCTTCAAGTCATTAGTTAACAATGGAAATTGTTTCTAAAAAAATACGTTTTAATATTTAATGTTTAAAATTTAACTAAGTTTTAATGTTTAAAATTAAATTAAGGTTTAATGATGAGGATGGTGATTAGTATTTTTAGGGAGATGAATGATACTTACCCACGTCACGATATAAACATTGGAGAAATAAAAACATGTGATGTATTGTTAATCGGGGGAATTTTAATGACAATCTAACACAGTACACAATAGTAATCATGGTAACATACCTACCACAAAATGCATATTTTTCTCGTGGTCTTGTATTTGATTTATGTTTACAGTGTTTCATGCATTATTCAGTGTATGTAAAAAGAAGTTATCATACAAAAGCCAAGTTTTAATGCGGAAAAAAAAAATCAATTATGA
Organism: Strongylocentrotus droebachiensis; assembly: GCA_035222895.1. Lineage (NCBI taxonomy): Eukaryota > Metazoa > Echinodermata > Echinoidea > Camarodonta > Strongylocentrotidae > Strongylocentrotus > Strongylocentrotus droebachiensis. Next base: position 30,782 of record JAVYIG010011779.1, on the reverse strand, counting down.
ACCCCCCCCCCCCCCCCCCCCATAAAAAAAGTATTTAAGTTCTTTTCATATTGATGTTAGGTATTCGAGCCGTGGAGAGGCGTTTGTTGGAGAAAGCAGGATTGATTCAGAGTTATAGCATCAGTATCATCCCGGTCGTACCCAGTCTAGCATCAGTATCATCCATTATGATTCATGTTGCCATGGGCAACACTCTCTCTGCCTCCGAGGTGAGTCTATTAATCTATTCTCAAAACATATAACAATTGCTAATTCTACTACCTATGCATATCTATGATCTTTATTGGGAAATGGGAATTTCTTGTATTTCTTGCGACTAGGAGTTGTTACTAAAGAGCTGAGGCACAGTTTTGATAACCACAGTTAACAAATTTCTTATTCATACCCTTTGAAAACTTGATATTGTTCGTGTCTTTCGTAGCTCAAGAATGAAAGGTGGTTGAATTTGTGCCTTTTCTAAATACTTTCTAGATGTAAGCTTTAATATGCAACATTCTCGAGAAACATAAATCGGGACAAATTTGTTCACATACTTAAAACAATTACAAAACTTGGTAAGTGTAAGATTAATTTAGTTGCTAGCTGTATTCACTGTAAATCTTTGTAAGGTTTTTTGAAAATGTACTTTTTATCATCATCGGAGTTCAAAATTACAGTGGCTCTTACTTTTAATGCTACGTACATAGAGTGAGCTTATCAATCCTACGTGGATGATATATGGCTATTGAAATTATTAATAAGTTCTTTTATTGATTGTTTTCCTACAGGCCTTCACCCTGGTGGCTCTTCTGAATGTAATGAGAGTGGTCATAGGACCGACTCCGTTTGCTGTCAGAATGGTAGCAGAAGGGTCCGTTGCTCTCAGAAGACTTAAGGTAATCATTATAACAATTCATTACATTTATAAAGGCGCGATGGCTCAGTGGTACATCAGTGATTTCGTAGGCGAGAGGTCCCGGGTTTAAAACCATATCGATGCGCTATATAGCGCCATATGGCCCTTTGGTAAGGGACTGATCCTCATTGCCAAGTCCCTCGGAGAGGACTTAAATTTGTCGGTTCCCTGGTTGCTTACTGGTTGCAGTCAGGTAAAATAAACTAACCAACCAACCAACCTTCAAACCTTTATTATTATTGAATACTGAATTATGCGATATATAATAATTTATTTTTACCACAGGGCCCTGTTAAATAAAGAGTTACGATTTGTTGTATCTCCTAAATTTTAATCAAATCTTCTTTAATCAATTGCGTTTTCACATTAATTAATGTAAATACACTTCCCTAGAAAGAAAAAAGCGGTAACTTCATGAAAAATTTATGTCACAGGTATAAACGAGGCTTAATAAGATACACTTAATTGCAGGATTAGAGATATTAAATGTAAGTCGGTTTTCTGTTTCAGGGATCTGGTTACTGGAGTCTATTTAATGTGCACCACACACCATGAAGCTTTCTACGACATCGTAATCTATACTTATCAGATTCATTCATCATTTACGAATTAACACCTGCTAGTAAATAAGAAAATGTACTGATAATATTACTTTTAATGCAGTATTCAAGTTCAAGTTCAATGTATTTCTCCACAAATGCAAAACATAGGGAGCTACATAAAATAAAATACATACATACACTACAATAATAGGACATGTTCATCATTATATAAAACGACTCCAGTTGGAGCAATGTATGTTTTAAAAAGAAAAAAAAATCAGCAAATGTGGAAGGGGTAGTCAAAAATCTAAAATGATCTGTAGAGGACTACCCCCAATAATACAAAACAAATCATACAATTAAAACTTAAAAGTAAATATAAGGTAAAATTATGAGGTGGTACCAATAACAAGAAAGAAGAGGGAGAAAAATATCAAAGACAAGGGGGGGGGGAGTGCATCTACCTATATGTGAATATTGTAAAGGATGGATTACTTATCAGGAATAATCTTAACTTAGCCTTAAATGAATACAATGAAGAACAATTTTTGATGTCAGGTGGAAGATGACTCCATAACATATATAGGTCCATTGAAGGGTATCCGTTTTTGTAAAAAAAAGAAGTCTTAGCTATGGGTATATAGAAACTACTTGCATTTCTTGCAGCATATGATCATCCGTTTGAATAGGGGTGCAATATGTGCTCGGTAAGAATATTTGGTTATCAAACGTATGGCTTTCTTTTGAAGAACTAAAAGTCTATTCAGAAGGGTTACTGAGCAGTTGCCCCAACAATATTTGCATACGACAATTAGGGAAGCAGCAATGTATTATAAAGATTACATAAGATTGGCAAAGGAAATAATTTATGGACAACATAAAGAGTACCTATTGCACTCGAAATCTTGGAGGCAATGTGGTTAACATGTATCTTCCAGTTCAAGCCTTCATCTACATATATTCCTAAAAATGTTGTTGAACAGACTCTGGATAAATATGCATCATTTAATTGCACATATAATTCATCAATATCGAAATTGATATTTCTACCTTTAAACAATTTGTTTTAGTCATGTGGACCTTTAATTTATTAGTATAAAACCAGCATGAAACCTTCTCCAATTCTGTTTTCAAATCCCTATTCAGTTGCTGAACAGATTTACCAGACAAAAACATATTTGTGTCATCAGCAAATAATATAAATGCAATTTACTAGAAGCATAATGAAGATCATTAATGATTAATAGAAACAATGGGGGGGCCAAGGATACTCCCTTGAGGAATTCCAGTCACAATGTTACATAAATCAGAAGACTGTTGATCAATAATAACAAATTGTTTACGATTATTTAAATAATTTTCAAACCAATTCAAGTAAATACCTCTAATACCGTAAAATGAAAGTTTCCGTAACAAATATGAATGATTGACACTATTGACAGTATTAGTAGTATAAGTATAGAATTAATAACTAATACAGCAGTACATATACTTATAATATTACTTCTAACGCAGTATTAGTATGATATTCCTAATTCTATTAATTGTGTTATATATCAGAAATACAAAAGTATATTTGATGGGAAATTATAATATTTGATCCAGACGTATTTGGCTAGTAAATACATTTCTTAATATTTATCTTAATATATACTGTAAGTTCAATTTTCTTTTCCCTTATTGAGGCTATTATCATCTTAGAGAGGATAGAACCGAACCCAAGACTGGAAGATACTTCAGACCTCATGGTCGAGATCAGAGAAGGAACATTCGGTTGGGATGTTGTCCAGAGAGATAAGAAGATCGGGAAGAAGAATGAACAGAAGGACATTGATATACCTACACAGAGAGAACAGAAATCACCGAAAGACAAGTATCATGAAGGTACATTTTGGTCAATGTACATAATTATGAATTCATATACATCATTATCCAGGGTTTTCGCTTATTTTTTTCTCGGAAAGGTGTTCATGTATCATGTGCATATCCTTAAGATATATTTTATTAGATTAATATAATTGTATTGTTTAGAGATTTGGTTAATGATATCCTGCTTCAATAGGAAACTCTGTGGAATTTTTTTTAAAGAAATATGCTCATTACAACGTAAAAACCTTGAGTCAAAGAATTTGAGTAATATAATATTTTATTCAATTTCGTATAAAGTATATAAATTCCGAATGCAAATGTAAAGCCTCGGTCACAAATGCCATTACGAACTGCTACAAATGCCGTACGAACGATTTCAGACAATGGAAATTCGGAAAGACAATGGAAAAAAGGGAGATTCGTACGAACGCATCGTACGAATCTTTGTGACCGTAGCGTTAGGTTCTATGTTAGCTATCACGATGCTCAAAAAGTCATATCTTTATTTATCAAACTTTCCTAATTAAGTGTATCTCTCTACCTCTCTCTCTCTCTCTCTCTCTCTAAATAGATGACATCATGTCTAATACTTGCCTTACCAATGGAATCAGATTGACAACGCTTCCCAGCGGAGTGATTTATGATTCGAGTAAGATCTCTCCTACACTATACAGTATCAACCTACAGCTAAAAAAGGTATGATTTCAAAACAGACTCTATCTCTGGGAGGGTATACCGCAAAGAATTTGTATTCAAAGTCGAGAAACTGCATTTATCTATTCAAGATTCATTGACTTAATGCTTCTTATTAAATTACACTAAATGAATTAACATACACTTAATTTATTGAATCTAAACATACCCAATATAAATTGCACTGCCTTTGCTTAAGTGTTTATTTCAAAGTCAGTGGTGCTTAAATAAGCGTATTCGATTAAGCCAATAAAACGTGTTTTTGAACAGTGAATGCGTAGGCATTAATTTTTGCGGTTATGTACAAGCCGTGTACAAGTTGCCTATCTAAATTTCTAGGTGCAACTAAAATAGGTTTCCTTTCAGGCTTTGCGATCTTGTAATATTGTAGTGCGTTTTTTTTTACCCGCAATTACATTTTGTTTATTGTATAGGGTAAAATCACAGGTGTTTGCGGTCTGGTTGGAAGCGGAAAATCATCTCTTCTTTCTGCTATCCTTGGTCAAATGCACACCTTAGAGGGCGTCTGTCAGGTGGCAGGACAGTTCGCCTACGTGGCCCAGGAAGCATGGATATTCAATGCCTCTGTGAAGGAGAATATTTTATTTGGTGAAGAGATTGATGAAGAGCGTTATAGCATGGTGATTTCAGCCTGTAGTCTTGGACCAGACCTTGATGTATTACGCGACGGCGATGAGACCGAGGTAGGTAGGTGCTGAGAATCAAATGGACGTTGATTGCTTCGGCATTGGGGTAGCACCTGGCTATGAGTTCTGATTTATAAAAAAGCATTCAGCAACTAATATCACATTCTTTAATTCTGTGAGAAGAGGATAATATACACTAGTTTCAATTCTTCAGGGCAGTACTATTGCACTAGATAGTTCGATGATTTATACAGATACTTCAAAATGGTTTAAAATGTTCCCCCTTATTCACGAAATTTGGGGGCTAAAGTTTGTGAAACAACCTCTCTCATTTACAACTGGTCTGGTCCAATTTACCCCAACATTTGTTGGAAAAAACCTGGTAAATCTACAAAATTTCGCATGGTCTTCCGTTTTTCGTTTTTTTTAAACAAAAAGTCGTATAACGCGACCACCCAACCAGACGCGATGACCCGATGATTCGAAGTAAGCCCTCCAATATTGTTTGTGTACCATTTTATCTAGAGTTGAAGTTAGAATAACCTTAATTTCAGAAAGTCTAAACATCACAAATCAATAATGTATTTGCGTATGTTCGTATATATGTATACAATAAATGGATAATTATACATTATAATCATTATATTTTAAATAATTTGTCTTTGATTCCAAAGATAGGTGAGCGAGGGATCAATCTGAGTGGTGGTCAGAAGCAGAGAATCAGCTTAGCACGAGCAGTCTATGCTGATCGGGATGTATATCTGCTAGACGACCCTCTTAGTGCTGTAGATACACACGTTGGTAGACATATCTTTACCCAATGCATCATGGGAACTCTGAGGAACAAGACGGTGTTATTTGTCACTCATCAATTACAGGTCATTACTAAAGGATTAGTATGATAGTAATGGTCATAATAATAATGATAATACTAGTAATAATGATCATAATAATGATGATAATAATAACAATGATAATCATATCTACAGTGCGTCCCAGAAAAAACGAAACCGAGAAGTATCGATGTTTTATCATAACTTAATCACAACCATAATTAATGAATGAAGAAATGAAGGAAAAATGAGCGAGGAATAACAAAGTTCTGTTTGTTTAAAGTAGCCAGTGGCGTAGACAGGTTCGTACACCTGGGGGGATGACTCAGGGGCGGATCTAGCTTTTTGCTAAGGGGGGGGGGGGGTTGACCAAAATAATGACGATGCGGAGCATCGTCCACGAGCCGCGAAGCGCCGAGCCGATTTTTTTTTGGGTGTTTATTTGAACCCCGTAAGTGATGTTTTCCTGGCATCTATTAACACAATGGAGACCATAAAAAGCAGTGCATGATAACGTCTTTTTAAATCATGTAACAGTTAAATACACAGTTATATCCAGAGTTATCATGTGTTTGGTTAAGTTACCAGATGAGTTGAATATCTTCTCACAATATTTGCGCTTGAAAGGGTTTCTCTCCAGCGTGCGTTCTTTTTTTTTTCTTTTTTTCCTTTTTTTTTTTTTTTTTTGGGGGGGGGGGGCGCCCAAGGGGGGGTTTAAACCCCCTAACCCCCCCGTAGATCCGCGCCTGTTTAATCTTGTGGTTATCTTGTGATTTCCAAACCACAAGATAACCACAAAATACTTGTAAGATTTTCTTTTTTTTACCGTCTGAATTGGCTTTCACCGTGTGAATGCGGCTAATAACAATAAACACAATTACAATAATGATGAGGATTATTATTATCATCATCATAATTATTATTATTATTAATATTATAATTGTTATCATTATTATTATTACTATTATTATCATCATTATGAGTTATTAAGTAAGCAAATATCATTCCCAAAACCTGGGGGATGATTGTACATGCCATCCCCCTCATCTCCCCCCCCCCCCCCCCATTGTCTACGCCCCTGAAAGTAGCCCTTACATTTTCATAATTTTATCAAACGAATTCGTTTTCACTGGGTGCCTGCCGTAGCAAAAAGCAGATTTGACAAAAGACTTAACTCCGTTTCGTTGACAATCAGCCATGCATGAAGACTCTCGTCTACGGCTGATTGTCAACGAAACGGAGTTAAGTCTTTTGTTAATTTCGTTTATTGATACGGCAGGCAGCCAGTGAAAACGATTTCGTTTAATAAAATTATGGAAATGTAAGCAAATGTGGATTAATGTCTTGTTAAGGACGTTAGTACCGGGCTGGCGTTCGAACCACCAACCCTGGGATCAGTGAATAAACCACTTTACCATGAGACCTTAACACAATTAAAGCGACCCTCCGTGACCGTACTCAACATGGTACGTAGTGCCATACCCCTATCTATACAACAAAAAAACAGGGACCCGTTTCATAAAACTTGTTATCAATAACAAATGCTAAATTTCCATGACAAATTTGCTCTCAGCCAATCAGATGCCGTGATTTCAGTAGCTTATAACAGTAGCTTGTAACTTGTTTTTGATATAAAGTTGTATGAAATGGGGCCCAGGATTAGCTTTTGCAAATGATAATATTCTGTGTTTGTGTTAATGTTTGACAGTATCTGCAAGCCTGTGACACTATCCTGGTGATGTCCAATGGACGTATCACTGAGCAAGGTCATCATGATGACCTCATGACGGAAGGAGGGGAGTATGCACGATTCATCACTGCTCATAACATCAAAGACGACGAGACGAGAGAGGGCGCAACTAACCAGGAGACGAACACACAGTTAGTTTATGATTAGATGATATTTTGACATGTTGCTTATATTGTATGCTGATTATAAAATTAGGCCGTTTGATATAACAAATATCAAATTTTGATTAGTTAAGTTGAAATCAACAGAATCTAATGCAGCAATTAAGGTTTATTAAAATTAAGAAAAGCAAAAAATATTTGAGAATATAAGTCGGTACATTCTGAGAGTGAAAATGAAATGCCGACGTTTTTATTTTTATTTTATACAATTTCATGACCATGAGGTATTTATGAGGTAGTTATCGATGTCAAAATGGGTATGGAATCCGAGAAAATTGTTGCTGAAGGCTCATTACATCAGTAATCAATCTAGTTCTCTTTTGTTTTACGATTACAGGTTTTACAGACCTATAAGTATTCTAAAAGCTTTAGAAATTCGAAAATAAACCAATGTAACCTTGAAGGGTATTGTGAAAATGTAAGATATTTCTGAATGGGTCTATTTGCTATCTTAAACCTATGTTCAATACAGTCAGAATATTCTTACTACTATTAAAGTTACTGCTGGAAACTCTTTGCAGGCATGTGATGCGACTAATATCTGAAGCACAGAGCTTTCCAAGGGATCCAGATGAGCAGAGTGAATCATCAATTCATGAACGTGATGATGGTAATTTGAAGTATTAATCTACACATATATACGGATTAAAGTGATTGAGTCGTCAGTTTCCATGTGCAGAAGGTCATAATTCGCTGACAATACTTGGTGGGAATACCATTAAAGGGATTGGATAACTTTATCTCAGATTCTGAAACAAAATCCTCGATTTAGCTCATGCTAAATAATTATAAACCTTTAGGTCAGTTAGGAACCCCATGACTTTTACAAGCCGATCGCCTGTCTGATCATCAAGATATTTATGATTGGAAATCGTAATCAAATTTTGCGTTTTCCTAACGGTTTTCATTATACTACAGTCTATCGGGGAAAATGAGTATGGTAAAACCGAACACTCAAAGATTTTTACTATTTTGAGGCACTTCATGATAATTTTGAAGCGCAATTTGTTTAGGGCTTCAATATTACACCATATCACAGACGCTGATAACGAACGGCCATGCTTCTCAGATTTGACATTGTTAAACGATGCCTTTAATGGGTGTACACGTCTGCACACAGCAAACCCGTAGGCCAATCAAGAAATACCCCCGCTTCGGGTGATGCAAATGCTAATTCGGTTAAAGCCAATGTTAAAATATTATTGCAGGGCCCTCACGGAAAAATACTGCTGGTGAGGCTACCGTTGGTAAACAAGACATATCATTGTTATTATTGTTATTATTGTTATTATTGTTGTTACTGTTATTATCATTATTATTATTATTATTATTATTTCAACGTTAATTCTTCTTCATAGTTGTTTGTGATAATCAATTCCCTCTAACTGTATTTTCAGACAGTCCGTTGTCTGCAGAGTTGACTTCTACCAGAGGGCCTGGATGGCGTACATACCATGCCTACGTAGAGAGCATGGGAGGTTATCTCAACGCCACTGGTCTCTTTTTCTCCTTCATAGTGCTGGTTGGTCTACTGGTATTCAATAACTGGTGGCTTGGGTACTGGATTCAGATCAGTAACTCCAGTCAGGTGATTGTTGTGTAATTCAGAGCACTGTTTTGGAAAGATTAATGGAAGAGATATGATAAGACTTGATTTTTTTTTATTATCACATTCATCCATAATAAACTATGCAAACCTCAGTGTGACACAAGTACTCTTCAAGCATAAGTGGCATTTTTTAAATATTTATTTTTGGTTGGTTTGATTTTCGTTGCCCTGTTTTATTTCACATAATATACAATATATGCTAAAAATTATAAGTTAATTATTGGAGATCTTATACATTATATTTGTTTCGCTCCTTTTGTAACGCTTCTGCTGAACTTTGGAACAAACTACCTTTAAATGTTAAAAACTGTCAGACTGTTAACCAATTCAAAACTTGTCCTAAGACACATTTGTTGACAAATTGCTTTTGATGATTAACTTAATACTCTGTTCACATTGATGTAATTGCTTATCATTGTATTTTGTTTGTTATAGCGCTTAAATACTTCGGTGGTAAGTGCTTTATAAGCACCATTTTTATTATTATAATTATTATTGTTTTCGTCATTTCTGACTCTCAGTTTTTCTGATAATTCACTGATGCTGTGTACAGGGGAATAGTAGTGGGTTGGAAGATGAGATGAGCCTGTCAGAGGACGCTCATCTAGGCTTCTACGCGCTGGTGTATGCAGTATCTCTAGCTGTAGTCTTTGTGGTGGCAGGTCTTAAGAGCCTTATCTATATGAAGGTAATAATGATGATAGTCATAATAGCAAGAGTAATGATGATGGTGATGATGATAAGGTGATGTGCACATGATGGTGACGATGGTGATGATGATGATAACGGTGATTAGGATAATGACTAGGAAAAATGGTGATATTGATGATGGTGATGATGAAAATATGATAATAATAATAATGATAACAATAATAAAACTAATAATAGTAATAACATTAATAATAATGATATTGATGATAACACTAATGATAATGATAATAATAGTAATGATAATAATAATGGTAATAACAATACATAGAATTACAGGGACAGCATACTAGTAGACTGTTTACACTGTTTGAACCAACTTTCACATTCATAATCTTACCGATATACATGTAATGGCGTTATATCCTGTACAGGCAAAGTGAAAGAGTAAAATATAAAAATGGGAGTGATTGTAGATTTATCTCGTGATGACATGATTAATATATATTAAAACCTTCTTTCAATTTGATTTGATTTCATTTTATCTTCCTTGTGGCCTCTTAGATGTATAAAATATATAACATGACATTATAGCTCTTCATTGACAATTTTCCCTTCAAATTGCTTTTGTTTGTTTCCTGGTAATTGCTTTCTTAGATTCACACTGTCAATTCCCGAACACGTGTCTGCAAACAACATGTAACATTATTATAATCTTTAATGTGATTTCAGTTGACTATGAGAGCATCATCCGCCCTTCATAACAAACTGTTCGAGCGAGTTGTAAGGAGCCCGATGAGATTCTTTGATACCACACCTACCGGTCACATCTTGAACAGATTCTCTAAAGATATGGACGAAGGTGAGATTGGAAGAGAAGTTCTGGTAAAATTGAAAAAGAAAAAAAGTATACTTTTGCATTCTTTTTGTGTCAGTTTTGAACAAAGTTATAACAGAACAAAAATGTTGTTCTTCAAATGCCCTCGTATTCAAAATATTACAAGAAATCGCTCACAATGTTTGGAGCACATGGTCGTCCAACATCTTGGTGTAAATAATATATCACTTTTGTTTTGTCATCAGTGGACGTCATGCTCCCAGTCAACGTCGATATCGCCATAATGAACACCATGGTCATCATTGCCTCCATCGTCAGCATCTGTGCGGTCTTCTATTACTTCCTGATCGTCATCATTCCTGTCGTCATCGTTTCCTACTTCATCTTCGTCTTCTATCGTCGTGGGGTCAATGATCTCAAGAGGCTAGAGAACACTAGTCGCTCGCCATGGTTTTCACACATCGGATCAACAACGATGGGCTTGTCAACTATCCATGCCTATGATAAGACTGAGGAAGTCATTGCAAAGTAAGTATTACCCTGGTAATACCAGCTTACTTCGAGTCTTCGGGTCGTCGGGTCGGTGGTCGCGTTACCCGACCTTTAGTGAAAACATGCCCCTTCATTCAAAATGTCGACGGTAATGTTTGTGAAATAAACCCCTCTCTTCTACAAACGGTCTGGTCCAATCTACCCGACACTTTGTGAAAACCAACGGCAAATCTAAGAAAGGTCGCGTACATCTTCAATTGAAGTTTCGCTTTCGTTTCACGGAAGGTCGACCAACCGACTGGACGCGATGACCCGATGATTCGAAGTAAGCCGGTATTACCATAGAGGCTTATTATAAAGTGAGCTTCATAATCTCTATTCTCTGTAGATAGTAAATGAGTATTTTTAGAATGATGTCACAATTGGAAGAAGTCCATAACAATTTCTTTGGATCGTGCTTTATTCATAACTGTGTAGTACATTATTGTGTTTCGCTCATAATTATGAACCTGTATTGTAGGTTTTGTTATTTGTTGTTTAATTAAGATTCTAATAAATGGATAGCCTTAACCGCTTTTTTTGTTGCCATAGGTGGTTTTACTTTTAACCATCAAAAGTTTTAACTTTTTTTTAATAATATCAAGACGAACCTTGGAGAGAAAGAAGGCCTATGATTTTATCAACCCATTCTCATGAAATCTTAGTTTGGAGTAGATGTTTTAACTTGCTGGCATGAAGCTATGCCGGTAGATTATTGCCTTGCCTTCAACCCTTAAATATGAAAAGAGCCTCTCTATTTATAACTCGCTAAAATTTAATGAAACTTGAGGAGGAACTACTGAGGACATCACTAAAGAAGAAAATGCTTAAACTTTTAGCAAAGCAAGAAAGTTTGTGATACTACCGCGGACTACAAACCTGGAATTTTTAAACTTTTATTTTCTCAGGTTCTTGGATCTGTTGGATATGAATGCATATCCACTGATGCTCTTCAGAATGGCAATGAGATGGGCTGGAGCTCGCCTTGAACTTCTGGTTCTCGCTATCATCACCATTACAAACCTAATGGTCGTCCTGAAACATGGATCAGTGCCCCCTACTCTTGCAGGTTTAGCCATCTCATATGCCATGCAGGTAGGCTGTTATGGATAAGGGGAGAGGGGGAGAGGATTGGACAGAGAGAGACGGGGAGGGGGCGGGAAAGACAGAGTCGAAATATGTTGTTTGGGAACAATTATAGTACTATTCGATAAAAAGGAAGAAATTTATTTAGAAAAGGGATGAGTAACGGTATAAACGACATATGTTACTTGACGAAGGAAACAGTTGTTAGATGCTCTGAATACTATGATAGTTTTATTGCAGGAATTCGACACCCGCTTGATAATATCATGTTAAAATAAATACACTGTACTTGGAAAACATTTTAATTTCTGCGTTCAAATCTAATTTAAAATTACTATCATAGGACGGGGCTGGCCTACAATCACCGTTCCAATAATCCCCTAGGGGAAGTTTTGTCGATGGATTTCATATTTTGTCGGGTAGAAATTAACCGTCATAAAGAGAGGAACATGTGTACACCGGCTGAACCATATATTGATAAGCCTCTGTCAGATAATTTGTTTCTTCTTTGTCTGTTTTTGTTATATTTTTGCTAGCTTACTGGATTGTTTCAATTCACCATGTCCATGGTAGCTGATGCTGAAGCACGCTTTCTTTCAGCTGAACGCATTCTTCAATACACAAAGGTATTCAGGCTAATACTGGTCAAATGTATCTTCAATGATTTCTTGAAGAACGAAATGAAACGAACATTGAATTTTCAAATCTAGCAATCACAGAAATGTCAAACGATTGAGGGACACCACAGTAGACCAACAGTCTACGGACCAAGCAAGGTGCTCTTAATTCCAAATGTACTTTTTTTTCGAAAGGTTTGTTTCAAAATGTTCATTATTCCTAAAGTTCGTTCATTCGAAACTTCATTAATTCGAAAAGGGAAACGGTTCTTTAATCCAAACGTTTGTAGTTACGATAATGGAATAGGACTTCCGGAGTAGAATAATCAAATAGATCAGTATAATTTGGAGAAAGACCGGATATAATACAAAGGTTTTGATTTTCAGTGATATGCGGGATGCAGTCGCATTAAAATATGCTCCAACGCTGACAATTCTCACTCTTTGTGAATCCACAATGCTCGAATCTTCCCTTTTAAACTTCTCATTATGTATGACATTTTGACGTTTTGTGAGAGGTTATGTATTCCCAGAACTTGTCATCTAACAAAGTCTTCTCTACTATTAAATAAGAAAACTGGGTGATTTAAACAAATTTTCTTCTCCAAAATAACAAAAGACTCCAGCATGACTTTTATCACAATAATTATGGCAGCATTGTCAATGGAATATTCACCACAACATTAACATTCTTCACAATAAAAGCTCCTAATGTTTGCCCAAATCCCGATTCGTTCGAATTTCAAAGAAGGACACACTCCCTTTAAGTTATCGACCGCAATTTCTGTTTCAAATAACACCTGTCATGTTTCAAATTCATTATCCCCAGCTCCTGGAGTCGGAGGCCCCTGACGAGACGGCAGAGAAGCCTGACAAACAATGGCCTTCACGGGGAGCCATCAAGTTTAACAACTTCAAGATGCGTTACCGTGACAACCTCCCACTGGTGCTGAAGAGTATTACATGCAACATCCAGGCAGGGCAGCGGGTAGGCATCGTAGGGAGGACAGGATCGGGTGAGTTACTGAGGGCACCTGGGGGTGTTTCACAAAGACTAAGATCGACTTTAAGTTGGACTTAACTATGGCAGGCCATTCATGCAACTGGTTGTTCTCGCTATTGGTCTCTCAACTATGATCTTTAGATAATATTTTCCCTTCAATAATTAATTATCAAACAAATGTAAATTCTGTAAATTAGTGACCAGGATTATTTTGTACGTCAATTGAAAGACAAATGCCTGTAAACGGTGAAAGAAATGTGTGGCACGAATGGCCTGCCATAGTTGAGTTAAAATTAAAGTCAATCTTTAATCTGATATCCATCTACCTATGTCTAAATGTGATTTACCTACACGTATTATGTTGACGTTAATATTTGTTTCACCTGACTGCTAAGAAATTACTCAATTACCTTACGTCTTGTAAATTTAATATTGTTGTGTTTATCGTGACCAGAGATTAAAAGGTGAACCAGTCAAACTAAGTTCTTAGTTGAATACTTTTAGATATTAGTATGTCACATTCTCAATAAACAGATATCTGAAGAATTTTTTTTTTCCACAATTACTTACAAAACTAAAGAATATGAATAACTCAGTTGCTATGCTATTTGTATATATAACCAGCCTTGGACCTTCATCTCTAAGACTCACACTTCGTATTTCAAATTTCGTATCATACCTGCAGGCAAGTCATCTCTAGGAGTCGCTCTGTTTCGCTTATTGGAGGCAGTAGAGGGCAGTATCTTCATTGATGGAGTCGACATCAGCAAGGTTGGTCTGACCCACTTGAGATCGAAGCTATCGATCATCCCTCAAGACCCGGTTCTCTTTATCGGTACAATCAGGTGAGGAAGCATACATTCTACCCACCCTAGCTGAATGCCTTTACACTGCAACCCAAAATCGTCGATTTTTCTCACATTCCAGTGTTTCGCTGGTAGATGCTTTGCTTTGCTATGCAACTACCGGCAAGCACGACGAAAAACCAGTATAGAAAAATCCACCTCTGGAGTGTGTTTTATTTAACCGCCTGCAAAAATGTCACCAATTTTTGGAGTATAAATCGGAACTTCGGTACGATTCCGGTTTTCCGTCACGTGACTCTCCTCGCTTCTGCATATTTTTAGAACGGAGGGTTTACCCTAGAAATACACTGTATAAGTCACAAACAATGTTATTAAGGTCACTGTTAAACAATGACCTTTTGATCTTCTGTAGATATGAACATGTTCTATCAGAGAAGATTTGTAATCAAAAACCATTCTTCAAGTGGTTTGTTTGAGCCAAACCGGAAACCTTTCATGGAAAATAATAATCAAAAATAGCAACCCTCGGATAGATCACAAGGAGACACACGCTACTACCCGTTGTGGTTTTATTACGCAGGAGATAAATCAGTTTTCTCTAACTTCTTTTCTCAGATACAACTTGGATCCTTTCAGTGAGCATGAAGACGAGGCGTTATGGCATGTTCTTGACAGAGCGTACATGAAAGAAAAGGTTAGTAGCTTTCTCCATTAGCAGGATAGGTTGTAGCAATCTTTTATTGTGTCACGCTCACAATTCCTTTACAGAAGACTATTCCTTTACTCCAGCTGTCGCGCAGCAGCGTTATATGAACTGATTCACAGTTCACTTGCCTACCTTCATAGGATTGTTCTTTTGATTAAAGTGTTCTGTACAAGACTATACAAAAATACCCCTTTTATTAATTTTTGCTTAATACAATCCAATCTTTTGACTGTCAACAGAGGTTTAAAAGGAAATTGCACACATATAAATATAATAGCGGAACAACCAGCTAAAGTTTGTCCAGAATTGTTTGGTCCTACCGATTGCATGGATTTTGAAAATAACTCGAAAAAATTCACAAGCGATTTACATCATTCTCCAAAAGTGTACCTATTTTTGTTGATAGAGAGCTGTACCGCCGTGAATGCGAGTCATATTATGAGTGCATCTTCAATGCGAAGTCAGCGTATCTCAAAGATCTCATCAAGAATGCTGACACTAAAGAACTGTTTCGTCTTGTGAAGACACTCTCAACGCCCACTCAATCTTCACCTCTTCCAGATCATTCTTCTGATAGTGAACTCGCCAACAGATTTGCTACATTCTTCAGGGAAAAAGTCGCCAAAGTTGTATCCTCTTTCCCTAATGTAGTACCAGCACCAGCTTCAAGATCTTTTGCTCCAGGCCCTCGTCATGAACTCTCTGATTTCTGCCTTGTATCCCTCTCACAAGTCAGGAAGCTCATCACTTCACTTCCTTCTAAACACTGTAAGCTAGATCCGATTCCTACCTGGCTTCTAAAGGAAGTCCTCGATGAACTCCTTCCTCACATAACCAAACTGTTCAATCTCTCGTTATCATCTGGAATAGTTCCAGAGTCTTTTAAGACTTCTCTCCTTCTTCCCCTCCTAAAGAAGCCGAGTCTCGACACGAATGGACTTAAGAACTACAGGCCAATCGCAAACCTGCCATTCCTTGGGAAGGTTTTGGAACGTATTGTGTCACTATAGCTGAAAGCCCACATTGACAATCTCGGTTTGTTTCCAATCCACCAGTCTGCCTATCGGAATCATCATTCTACTGAGACTGCAACTGTCAAGGTCCTAAATGACCTACTTCTAGCTGTAGATAAGGGTAATGAAGCTGTCCTCATCTTGCTTGATTACACTGCCGCATTTGACACTATCAACCACGACCTGTTACTCCATCGCTTAGAGAACGACTTCTCCATCACCGGCACCGTACTTCAATGGATTCGCTCCTATCTCATGCACCGAACTCAGAAGGTGATCATCAATGACACCAACTCGGAATCATTTCCCCTCATCAGCGGCGTTCCTCAGGGTTCCGTGGTCGGCCCCCTCCTGTTTATTCTTTACACCAGCCCTCTCTCAAATGTTATTAACCTTCATCAGAATATTCAACACACTATGTATGCAGACGACACCCAGATTTATGTAACTCTTCACCCAAACAGCAGGACAGTAGCCGCGAACAAACTCACCAGTTGCCTCAATGAAATCAAAACCTGGTCTTTTCAAAACTGTCTCTGCCTTAATGATTCAAAATCTGAAATGATTCATATTACTTCTAAATTTCGGAACTCAGACCCCTTTCCTGATCTTGTTATGAGTGATGGCTCTCTCAGTTGTTGTGCTTCTGTGCGTGACCTTGGTTTAAATATTGACAGCAATCTTACTTTCAAACAACACATTAGTAATATTTGTAAGTCTGCTTCCTTTGGTATATATAAGATCAGTCGAATCAGGAGGCTACTTGACCGACCCACAACTTCAAAATTAGTCTATGCTTTTGTCTCGACCCATATCGATTACTGTAATTCTTCTCTTTCTGGCCTCCCTCAGTCACATCTAGTCCCACTTCAAAGGGTACAGAATAGCGCTGCTCGGCTTGTGACTCTCTCGCGTAAATCAGAGCACATAACTCCAATATTGAACTCACTACATTGGCTTAAAATTCACCACCGCATATCCTTCAAAATTCTTCTCCTGTGCTACAAAGCTATCAATGGCTTAGCTCCCTCTTACCTTTCCGATCTCATATCCTTACGTTCCCGTACGTCGTCACGAACACTTCGTTCATCTTCCACATTACTGTAAACACCTGGACCCCGCACTAACACCCGGTATGGTGACCGCGCCTTTTCAGTTATTGCCCCCGCTCTCTGGAACAAACTGCCCGCCTTTATTCACTGCGCCCCCTCTGTATCTCAATTCAAATCTCTACTCAAAACCTATCTTTTCAAATTGTAAATTGCAGTTGTGCGTCGGTCAATGGAGGTGCGCACCATATTTGTCTTTATTTAGTTGATTGCCACTGTTTTTCTTACCTTATCTATGTTACTTTTGTATTTTTTGCTTTTTCTTCTAATTTAATTCTACGGGTTATAGTCTTCTCTTAATCAGAACACTGTGCGCTTAGAAACATCAGTATTTTAGCGCCTAATAAATGTTATGTATTATTATTATTATTATTATTAAAAGGAACACGATTTTTCTTTTTTTCAAACCGACGAAACTAACAATGGGTTTGCTTTATTTAAAAGTATTGCATTTTTTCAGCGAAATTCCATTGTCGAAGGAAATGACAGTCTTTGAATGTTGTAACATTATGTGGAATCAGTTGGAAATTTTACTATTTATTTGTGATAATAATGATTATAATAACAGTTTTTTGTTGTGTGTATAGCACTCATGTCTGTCAGACTTGACACTAAAAATTTGCTCCACAATAATTGCCCCGGCTTTAGTATAGCTGCCATTATGGTGCTCTAGCATTTTAAGGTTCCCATTTACCTCACTTGGGTCGAGTGTGTCAAATGCAGATTAATGTCTTTCCAAAGAAAGTGATGTGGCATGGATACGAAGCCCGGACCATGTGGTTCACTGTCCCAAGACTTATCCACTAGACCACCGCGCCTCTACACCCTTATGTAATAACTCTTTTTTTAACTGTGTTCTTTTGACTGAAATTTAGCAATAAGGATAACGATAGTCAAATTTGTATAAAGCATAATACTACATTTCTAAGCGATTTATATTATAATCATTATAACCCTTGTCATTGGATTCAATTGCTAATCCGCACATGATAGTTTACACGTTCCACTCACTGAGGAGTATTGCAATGCCACTCGTCTTTAGTAAAGAAAATTATATTCTTCATAAAAAGAATATATATCGAATTATCGATTACATACAATTTCTACTGATGGGTTTTCTGGTAGAATCAAAGCAGTTCACATTCAATTACGAGTACCCTTACTATTTCACAGATAAGTTCCTTGCCGCATGGCTTGGATCAAAGCAGTTCACATTCAATTACGAGTACCCTTACTATTTCACAGATAAGTTCCTTGACGCATGGCTTGGATCAAAGCAGTTCACATTCAATTACGAGTACCCTTACTATTCCACAGATCAGTTCCTTGACGCACGGCTTGGATCAAAGCAGTTCACATTCAATTACGAGTACCCTTACTATTTCACAGATAAGTTCCTTGACGCATGGCTTGGATCAAGAAAGCAGTTCACATTCAATTACGAGTACCCTTACTATTCCACAGAGCAGTTCCTTGACGCACGGCTTGGATCAAAGCAGTTCACATTCAATTACGAGTACCCTTACTATTTCACATATAAGTTCCTTGACGCATGGCTTGGATCAAAGCAGTTCACATTCAATTACGAGTACCCTTACTATTTCACATATAAGTTCCTTGACGCATGGCTTGGATCAAAGCAGTTCACATTCAATTACGAGTACCCTTACTAATCCACAGATCAGTTCCTTGACGCACGGCTTGGAGTCACTGGTAACCGAAGGAGGGGATAACTTCTCTGTAGGGGAGAAACAACTCCTGTGTATGGCAAGGGTACTACTTAGAAACACCAAGGTATTCATATTTTTGACTATGATTTGTTTTTCTTTGTACATTTTATGAAAGTCGTTAATTTTTTGTTTAGCATAAAGATGTTGAGTAACATCTTAGTTGACAGAAGATTGAAAAAAGCTCGAGCCTCATGACACTTTAAACCATTAACATATTTAGTGTTCAGGCCTTCTGATAGTTTGTTATACGGGGGGGGGGGGCACTTTCTGTAAATTAGTTCTTGACATACATGTAGGTTGTAAATGACGATGGGTATGACTTCTTTTTATTTGATGCTTTTGTAGCCAGTACGATTTGTTTTGAGAGAATGGATTGATTATAAAAGGGAATTGTGTCATGCCGTAATAAGGTGTACATGTTTATCTTATTCAACCGATGAACAACATGGCACCGTAACATGCTATGCTGTTCTTTTTTTCTCAAACCATTATTATAAAGGAGTCGATACTGTGATACGCTTGGTAATTATTGTTGAATAGCTTGCAATCCTGGGATGTTGTCCATGTTCCCCTTCATCTGGTGGAGTTTGAAGCTTATACTTCTTTGATTTAAATTGTTGTTTTTGTTGTACTTCCTGCAGCAAACGACCCTCTATATAGCATGCAGTTGTCACCTCTACGGTTGGATTAGAAAATCATGCTTACCTCGGAAAAGTCTAACAAATTACAACAACAAATCCTGGTTATCATCATCGTGGTAACAAAGTAATGCTTACCTCCTTTTCAGTTATTTATGTGGGTGCAACAATCAATACCCTTTCTGTTTCAGATCCTATTCTTAGACGAGGCGACTGCAGCCATTGACACAGAAACAGATAGCTTGATACAGCAGACGATACGAACAGCTTTCAATGACTGTACCACACTCACCATAGCACATCGACTCAATACAGTACTAGATTCAGATAAGATTCTAGTCATGGATGATGGCAAGGTAATTAGTTTTGTCTGACTTTTATAAGCTCTGATTTTGTGTAGAGGACGGGCAATAATTGCTCGTTGGAAAAGCAGTGCTTTCGTATTAAACTGAAAGATCTCGGGTACGAAAGCAAGTTTATCCCAAGTGCCCATTTGGTATAAAGCATTATTCCTCAATCCCAAATCCCTAGAAGAGGACTTGAAGCCATCAATCGCCTTGTTGAGAACTTGCAAGCATACTCATGATTTATAAACAGTAATGGAAACAAATAAAAAAACATCTAAACAACAGCATTCAAGAGGGATGTTTATAGCTTGTGAGACTATCGATTTAAGTTTCGGTGAATACAGGAAAGTGAATTGCACTAGTGTGTGCATAAAGTGTTTTCAGATGACTTATTAGAGGGGAAATGAAAAGTTTGAAATAAAGCATGTCCGACAAGCAAAAAAAGAATGATGGGGTTGTGGCACATGTATGTAAGCGTATGTCGAAAAGTATTTGAAAAGATAATTTTGGCCATATCCGCCACTAATAACAATAACTATGTCCACCTTTAGTTAATGTACCTGTGTATATTGCGGGTTTATTCCAGTATGTCAAATAAGAAGTAATGTTTTTGATTCAGTGCGTTTTCAACTTTCAGGAATAGGGGACTTCCAAAAAGATTTAAAGCGATTCGTTTCGTTTCTCTTGTAGATTGTTGAGTTTGATTCTCCTCCCGACCTCCTGAGCGATCCGACCTCTATATTCAGCAAGATGGTCATTCCAACAGAATCTCAGAACGAGTGACCCCGGATTGACCTTCAGGTCTGACTGGGTGAAAGAATACAACACTTCATTAAGTGTTCAGTTGACCCCTCCTAGCATGCTAAACAAACCAATCTTTATCTTCTTCAATAAGATTTTTTTAATCAAACGACTTACAGGCCTGGAAGAAAGCATATAGCAATCACGTCATTCATAGCGTATATGTTGGGTTTGATCCCTTCTTAGATTCTGAACAATCCAATATTTATCTCCGTCAATAATTAAAAAAAGCAATTTCAAATAAAATGATCTACATGTCAGGGTGGAAGCATACACCAAGCACTTCATTGAGAGAGATCTTACACGTTGGGTTTGATTGCTTTTAGCATGCTGAAGGATCGAATCTCTGTCTTGAGTATTAGATGACCGTGTGGTAATAAGGACTTTTAGATTTGTGTGGACTGCTATATGTGACGTCCTTTTAAGGCACTAAAAGGACGTCACATCTAGCAGTCCACGTTGCCATGCAAATCTAAAAGGTCCTACTAAAAGTCCCTATTAAAGCTAACAAGTGATCTGAATGACAGCAATTACCCCTCTACGTTGACTATACGTGTCAACAGGGTCACCGTAAACACTCTGATAGGGGACAGTCATCTCTGTAGCAATCGCTCCGGTGATTTTCTGTCTGCACCCTAAAGTCGGCTCAAGAAATATCTTTGCAAAACTGTAACCAAACGTTTATTGTACAGTGTGTCCAAGAAAGAAGGAAAAACGAAACCGGGTTTAATAACAGAGAGGTATGAATGTTTGGCGGTTTTAATGGAATGTAAACTTTGTAAACATCCAGGAACTTCAATTTCTACTCATTAGTCACTGAGACAATTTGAGGCCGAATAGTGCTGCATCTACAGTGTGTCCCAGAAAAGAAAAACAACATATTTCATGCCAGAACTTGTCTATCATAATGTATGATTACCCTGAAGGGATATACATTCATGAAAAGCTCTGCTTCTCTTTCATTTGATGCCCAACTTATTATTCAGAATTTATGCATGATTGAATTAAAATATTGGAAAGTTTTGCTACCAAAAGTTTTCACGCACAAATTGCATCTTTGAATGAGTTTTGAGGGTAAATATATACAGGAGTACAATGAACATATTATATGTGTGATAGCGATAAGGGCGATTTACGATATAACTATTAAAGTGATTCGGTAATACTGTTAAAGGTTAATGAAAAAACTGCGTAATTTGTGTATGAAATGTCACTTATTATATTCCTCCTACTGTACTGATCCTCTAACATGAAAACAAATCCTGAAACAATTCTCAAACCACAAAGATATTCATGGTTTTCTTTGAAGGCGTCACCGTGCGACACCCTCTATTCAGTAAATTGTCCCAACCATTTTTTAATTTTCCAAACCGTTTTTCTATGAAGAAAAGACCTAGACAGGCTTAAAAAATCTGTCAACACTATAATGTTTGGAATGGCATTGAGAGCCAATTCATTGCTTTGTGACGATTGACATTCATCTAAAATGTAATTAGATAATAATAATAATACTATTAGATATAGCGCACACATCCACCCTGTTATAATATAGTTGGGAGAATTAAGGAATCGATCAGATCAGTTTTTCCCAATTTTTCTCATTAATAACGGTTTTAATTAATCTTTAATTGTACATCTTGTATTAAAGTCACCACCCTAGCACCATTTTCTCTCATGTGAATAATGTTACCAAGTCCCTTTAAGATTATATTATGAGTTGAATGGTGAAATAATCAATCGATACATTCTAATAAATACATTGTTTACTTTTTATTGTTAGTAAATGGGTGCAGGGAGATGGAGGTTTAACTCACAATCCCATGGATCTCCCTGCTTGTGGTGTACATCAACACCTTTACAACGTGCATAAGTATGAGTGATACTGATGGCGATTTACAACATAACTATAAAGATATCTTATGGGATTATGGTGATTTAATCATACAATAAAAAATGTAACAATACATAGTTGACTATTATTGCTAGTAAAATAAATAGTTATACCGGAATACAACGTGCATTATGTATGCGTTATACCGATGATGGCGATTGACAAAATTGTAAAGCTATCTTTAATGTGTTGGTTGTATGATAACATAATCATTTAATAAGTTATAATTACATTGTTTAAAGGTAATACAAAGTTTTGGTATGGGGTCATGAATTTGGTTCAAATGAACATATTGGAAGCATATGCGATCCTACAATATTCAGTGATCGTTCTCGCGGTTGAAATCGAGTCTAAAGTTATGAAATTGTAAATAATAAACTCTCTATGTTGTATAGCTCCCTCTCAAGGTCAAACAATTTATTAAGCTATAAAGCAATGTTTTTGACTAAAATCGACCGATTAGCTGTTCCCGTTCGGAAATTATATATCACAACTACATATTCTGAGATTTTCATGGTCGCAGCTACCATTGTACGGCCGTAGGCGCGATTTGAAATTTATCAAAATTTACCGGGAGCACCGGTAAATTTTTATATTCAGTTTTTCTCGAAAGCAGAAGTGTTTTGGGGCTAAATTTTCTAGTGCTTATAATACATTCACAGGAGCATCCAGATATATCAAAATTGTAAAGAATAACTATCCACCAAATTTTCAAAATTTCCCAAAACTTTGTATTACCTTTAATGTGTATTGCTAATAAAAATGAATAGTGTTGCAAACTCAGCATTTGTATCATTCCATTATTTGATATGAGATGAGCCTTGTTTGTCAGGACCAGTGTGTCTTATAGACATATGAGCTGGAGTTGTTTTATAAATATTATAGGGGCACATGTGAAGACATTCGAGTGGGATAGTTATGAATGGCAGAGTTTCAGCTAAACATGCCATTAAATGTCCATAAGAGTGGAATCTGTAAATCTGTAAAGCATAGAATAAAGGAACTGTATATGAGCTAAGTATGCGGCATTTGAACATATTCGAACAGCTTTTGTTTGGAGAAGATAGATACGATTTTATTTTGCCCAAACTTCATTGAAGTACGATATGTTTGGCAGGAAAATAGTATTGTATACAGTATATAAAGTATCTGGGGTAACATAAGAATTAAAAAGTTTTTAAGACCACCATTCATTTACCATACTACCACTGATACCATACAAACCACCATTCATTTACCATACTACCACTGATACCATACAAACCACCATTCATTTACCATACTACCACTGATACCATGCAGACCACCATTCATCTACCAAACTACCACTGAGACAATACATACCACCATTCATTTACCATACTACCACTGATACCATGCATACCACCATTCATCTACCAAACTACCACTGAGACAATACATACCACCATTCATTTACCATACTACCACTGATACCATGCATACCACCATTCATCTACCAAACTACCACTGAGACAATACATACCACCATTCATTTACCATACTACCACTGATACCATGCATACCACCATTCATCTACCAAACTACCGCTGATACCATATAGACCAGCATTCATTTACCATACTACCACTGATACCATGCAGACCACCATTCATCTACCAAACTACCACTGAGACAATACATACCACCATTCATTTACCATACTACCACTGATACCATGCATACCACCATTCATCTACCAAACTACCACTGAGACAATACATACCACCATTCATTTACCATACTACCACTGATACCATGCATACCACCATTCATCTACCAAACTACCACTGAGACAATACATACCACCATTCATTTACCATACTACCACTGATACCATGCATACCACCATTCATCTACCAAACTACCGCTGATACCATATAGACCAGCATTCATCTAGCATACTACCACTGATACCATACAAACCACCATTCATTTACCATTCTACCACTGAGACCATGCAGACCACCATTCATCTAGCATACTACCACTGATATCACACAGACCACCATTCTTGTACCAAACTACCACTGAGACCATGCAGACCACCATTCTTGTACCATACTACCACTGAGCCTGTACATACCACCATTCTTGTACCATACTACCATTGATTCCATACGAACCACCATTCATTTACCATACAACCACTGTTTTACTACCCTACCGCCACCATTCAGTCGAAGTTACATTAGCAGAATTCTGGCTGTACATAGTGAGCATTATTGATAATGTTAAGGCTACACAACCATCCAAATAAATAGATTACTTGACTCAAGAAATATAAAAAAAAAAGTACTGTATTTACAATTTAATATCTCTCAGTCACTAGTACTTTTTTTTTTAGTGAATGGCATTATCTCCCAAAAATGTTTGCATAGTAAGACCTTCTTTATTTGTTATAAAAAATACAACATAATTAAAGTACAAGTTTACCTAGCAAAGAATTATTACACTAACCTGTGATATGATACTGTCTCTTAATAGACCAGTTCGTTATTAGCACACGGTTCAATTGAACCGGATTATCCACAGATATTTTAAACTTGGAGAAGTCCCGAATTGTGCATTTCAAAATAACCACCGCCAAAGTCATGGATGTACTTCATGAATACCTTCTGTTTGCCCACATAACGTACTGCCAGTGCATAATATGATCACATACGTTAAATGAGCACGTATCCAGCTTTGGGCCTAAGTGTGATTCATTACTCGGTGGGTTTTAAAGGTAAAGACCAGTAATGGTCATGCGATTGCATTGTGAAAGAAACGTTGTGGAATCGATCAGAAAAGGTCGATCATCTAGCATCTAGCATCTGCAAGGTTCTGGAATCATCAAAATGATAAGAAATTTGGCTCATTCTTCGTAAAGTTACAAGCACTATACACAGAAAGATGTATATGGGACTACCCTATCTCTCTCACCAGACCATGAGAGAAATAAATTTACCAAATATATGAATTAGTAGGCGGTTTCCCGGCAAATTTTTTATCATTTATTAGTCAAAACATATTCTTTCACATGATTGGTAATGAGAGCTTCCATTTCATTTTTTGAAATTGGGGCGTTGCCAATACTGGTCTTTACCTTTAACATTTTTTACATATGACCATTATATGTCCATGCAAAGTTAGCGATTACGAACTGGCTTATAGTTTGACCGATTATAATTAGTTGTTGCTAGGTTGGACAAACATTATAGCTCATCCTACCTCACATTATATGTACAATTTGCATGCTGAATATCGAAATACAATTTTTTCGTAACAGATGAATGAAAAAAAAAGCAATTCGTAACGAGGCACATAACAAAAACATACACATTAAATTTGACTACAACACGAAAAACCACAATCATAATTGGCCTGTCGGCTACTCAGAAGAGGGAAACAACAGCCTTGGCACTGTTTTTGCTGCACCACTTCATAATGCTTGCTCGCATTTTCAAGATTATCATCCTGAGTTTTTGAGCTGGCTAGAATTTTGGATATCTAAACACACCCAAATTAGTTATGTCCTACATGTATTTAACAAAAGTCTACATTTCCACACATCTGAACATAATCGAGATCTTATTGCCATGAATACCCTGTTTATTGAAGTTTGAGCCTAACAATTCCATACGCTACCTCAAACAATTAGAAATTGATGAACTGACTCAAAGGGAGAAGGAAAACAAAATCGTACATCAGGTGCGTGTGTTATGTATACGGTTCGGTGTAAAAATGTCAGATGTAAAAATGCCAGAGTTAAATAACATCCCAGACGTTATGGAAATATTTCGAGTGGGCATGTGAGGGCATTAATAATAAATGTGTTTTTTTGACAGAATAAGCTTTCATGATAGAAATAACGAATTACAGTGCTTGGAATGAATGAGAAAGGGACTTGAACTCTGCACATAAAGCGTATGTTTGTGACACTTTATAGGCTATATATATCAAGAAGTTCTAAACTTTGAGGCTTTGTTACTATAAATGATTGTAATGCAACTGCAGGTTGACTTATCGTGCTTTTTGATTCATCACATTAATTGAGCATAATAATACTTTAAAATCTAAACATCTTTTCCAATCGCTGCTGTCTACCTCGGCGACGTGAAAGCTCCGACATCGAAGAATCAAAGCATTTCAGTGATTCATTTGTGCATCCTTTCAATTCTGTCAACTGTATGCATTCATTTTAGTGAGCTGGGACTCCATTTGTAATACCTCTATGATTCAACTACTGCTAAATACGCCATCTTATATCTTAGAAATAATTTGTCTTTAGCTAGCTATTCTCAGATTCAGCAATGACTTCCTGAATGGCTACCATGTTTCACAATTGTCCAATAAATGTTAAAACAATATGAAACTATGGCAGAAATACAAGATTCGGAGGTACAAACAGTTAGACTAAATGCATACAGCATTCGTATAGCGCACCATAATAATACCTCAAGCTCTAATTACATCTCTCTCAATCGCTGGTTTCTGCCTTGGCGGAGTGGGACCGGCTCCGACGTCATCTGTCCTGGATAGACTCTTGAGCTAGGTGTTCTGAGATTCAGCTGCGGCTAACATCCCCCTGAAGATAGACTTTGGGCCCGGCCCCCCCACTTAGTGTTATTTAGGGTACGCGTATGCTTGTACCCTCTTTTTGAAAAGACCCCCTATCTGAGTACTGCCAACATTTCCGAACCCCCCTTTCGCGGGCTTTTCACGGGCTTTTCCTGCCTTGGAGACCCCCCTAAATCCGGAACACTGCTCAATGTACCCCCTTAATCCGGAACACTGCTCAATGTACCCCCCTATCTCAGGACATGCAGACACCTCCCCCCCCCCCCCCCCTCCCTCTCATCTCAGATAAAGTTGTCATTACTGGTTGGCACTTCTTCAAGTTCTTCTTCTTGATCATTTTGAAGCACAATTCTTTTTAGGGCTTCAATATTACACCATATCACAGACACTGATAACATGTAGGGCCTTGCATCTCAGACTACATTGTTAAAGTCACTGAGTAGTCGGCTCTCATGGGGAATTCTACACCGTTCGGGTGTTTACCCAATAACAGGTGTTGTCAATCACCAGGGTTAGCCTTGAGTTTTATGACCATTGGACCTTATGTAATGCTTTGATTTGCCCGAAGACTCTCGAGCTCTCCGAGAGATTAGGGGGTAATTCTTGACTGGACTATGGGTTTGCTGTTTGCAAATTTGTACCCCCATTAATGGTATTTCCACCAAGTCTGGTGTCAGCGAATTATGGCCTTCTGCACATGGAAACTGGCGATCCAATCCCTTTAAACGATAGAAGTAACGCAGCTGTGTGTGAATTAGGGTAGCCTACACTTCAGTACAAAACTAAATAGGTCTAGATCCAAGTCCCACATATTCATTTTCATGGGTGTTGGAAAATGAGTTTGAAAGTGTTACTATTGCGATCAAACTACTCACCTGAACGTGCCACCCTGTGAGCCACAGGTAGACAGCCACAATATCCACAACGAGGAGACTGTGGGTCCTGCTCAAAGACGTCGCAATCATGACAATTTTGGCAGGGCCCACGCCTCATAACGTACCCCATCTTCATGCCCCGGCTTGATGCCGAGCCTAGCCCGATATACATGCTGAGGTGCAGCTAGCGGATGCGCCGTACAGACTATACGTTCTGTTGTTATCTCTCTCTCTCTCTCTCTCTCACACAGATTTTTAGAAGTCCGTACTGCCGCCGTACTGGGAAGGGAGTGCATGGGACTCAATGTTTTTACTCATGAAATAATCCTGAATGAGCTTTCAAAACTAGCAGGAATTTCTGAAATCTGATCGCGGGGTTTCATCAATTTTTCTATGTTCAACTTCAAGATATTTTATAACCCCCTTTTTTAATTACAAAGAGATGAGAGAAAAACACCCCCTTTTTAAAGAAATCTCCGGGTGAAAGTCAAATACACCCCCTTTTTTTACATTTCTCGGGCCGGACTTTGTTGCACGAAAAGTACCCCTTTACCGGACATTTTCACCCGATACCAATACAGTATCAGTAAAGTATCGAAGCAGATTACCCAAAGTTGCTCAGTAATATCAGAGCAGATTTTGTAATCTGAAACCTAGGTGACAAAGTTGCAATGGTAATGTACTGGAACTATTGTCACCTAGGTTAGATTTATAGAACAGTAGTGAATTGTAGGATTGAGTAATTTTTGCGACCTGATAGTACACTGGTCTGATGATTTTTCTTTACTCCAGACTTTAGCTATTTTTAATCGCATGAACAATGAAAGTATAAATGACATAAAATAAAACGCGTGCATGCTCCTCTGTGTAGGCTTTTCATGTTGTTTAATGTTCACTTATTAATTTATATTTTGTTGGCACTGACATAACTTTTTTTAATTCACTTTTTTAAATAATTTTTTAGGGGGGTAGGGGCAATGCTTCATGCATGCATAAACAACGAGTTAAGCATGATCATAGCTTTGAAAGAACCTAGCGGTGAAGAGTACCAATTAATCACCAAAACAAAGGTTGTAGTGAAGTTAGGAGTTCCATTTGTTCATAGGCCGATTGTATAACATTTTAAAAGAGCTATACATCGATATTACCCCTATTTATAGACCCTCGATTAACATAAAGTTTCTTGTGAGTAGACTACTACTTCCTCAGTTCTACTGTTTATTCATCTGGATTACAAATTTGCAACAGTAACATACCGTTTCTCTTTATCACCTAGGTTACAGTGGTGGCACAGTATCGAACTGTAGGTATTAGTAATTTCTGCGCCGTGGTATAACAGCAGCGTTGTCTCTAATCCAGACTGCACTTTTTCAAATCGCACAATAGCAACAAAAAAACAAAAAAAATAATAATAATTCTACTTTGTCCTACGTTTTTTCCATTCCTGTAGCTTTCGTTTTTGTATGCGTGTGTGTAAGACTATGCACATTTACATTTCTATCGTTTATGAATAATTTATTGTTTTTCTGCACAGAAATGATACATTTTAAGTGAGGGGAGTGGGGGGGGGGGTATGCTACATACATGCATACTGAAAAAAGATCGTTGGGCTGAAAGAGACTATAGATACCAATATATTACCAACACATTTGTTTAATAGTTAAGGGGTCACATTTGGTCAAAGACCTACTATATAAAAGAAATATGAGCTATATCATAAGAGATATTGCCCATAACACACTCGGTTAACATACAAGTGTCTTGTGAGTAGACTAGTACTACCTCAGGAACCATTTTTAAAATCTAGATTACTTATTTGCAACGGTAACAAAACGTCCTAGTTATAACCTGGGTGACAGCCATGCCACAGTATCGATCTGTAAGTTCCAGTAATCTTAGAGCCATGGGGCTAGTTTCTCGAACACGTCATACGTTCTAAGTCGTAGATATTCTCTTAATTCTATAGGCCTATCACGCATTTCAATGGGAAGTCCAAGAAGTTATACTTATCGACGGTTTCGAGAAACCAACGCCTGGTAGACTTGTTGGTTGTCTCTATAGCCTCTTTCACACCAGATCTGCTTAGAGTTGTGTAGTGTGGCGTACAAACTACGCTGAAATTAAATTAGGCTACGTTTTGCTTCGGCGTAGTCCCTGCGTAGGTTATGCGTAGGCTGGCGTTTGGTAACGTACCCTGTGCATAGACACTCGTACCTACGGCTTATGCAATTGGCTAACCTACGCGTACGATTGCGTATAACAGACGTAGGGTTGCGTACGTTTACGCAGAGGCATTTCGAGGGGGTCGGGGCCCCCTCCCATGGGGAAAAAATGTGTAAAAACATGTTAATTTAACTTTATTTGGAGATGGGCGCCATCCCGTGGCGCTCAAGGGGGGGGGGGGGGGGGGGGGGGGTGGTCAGATTTTTCCAAATTTCCGAGGGCCCCCCCAAAAAAATTAGTGCTCACTAGCCACCCCCCCCCCCTCCCCCCACTGAATGAATTGTGGGCCGGCTGTTTCGCCGCTAAATATTTTCTCATGAATTGGGCCCCCTCCCCTGCC